>CM062473.1:102739323-102814323 GCA_031479575.1 Coregonus ussuriensis | reverse complement strand
AGCCTGTAGACGTAACTAGCCTGTAGACGTAACTAGCCTGTAGGCTTAACCTCCTGTAGACGTCACTAGCCTGTAGACTTCACTAGCCTGTAGGCTTAACTAGCCTGTAGACTTAACTAGCCTGTAGACTTAACTAGCCTGTAGACTTAACTAGCCTGTAGACTTAACTAGCCTGTAGACGTAACTAGCCTGTAGACTTAACTAGCCTGTAGACTTAACTAGCCTGTAGACTTAACTAGCCTTTAGACGTAACTAGCCTGTAGACTTAACTAGCCTGTAGACTTAACTAGCCTGTATACTTAACTAGCCTTTAGACGTAACTAGCCTGTAGACTTAACTAGCCTGTAGACTTAACTAGCCTGTAGACTTAACTAGCCTTTAGACGTAACTAGCCTGTAGACTTAACTAGCCTGTAGACTTAACTAGCCTGTAGACTTAACTAGCCTTTAGACGTAACTAGCCTGTAGACTTAACTAGCCTGTAGACTTAACTAGCCTGTAGGCTTAACTAGCCTGTAGGCTTAACTAGCCTGTAGGCTTAACCTCCTGTAGACTTAACCTCCTGTAGACTTAACCTCCTGTAGACTTAACTAGCCTGTAGACTTAACTAGCCTGTAGACTTAACTAGCCTGTAGGCTTAACTAGCCTGTAGACTTAACTAGCCTGTAGACATAACTAGCCTGTAGGCTTAACCTCCTGTAGACGTAACTAGCCTGTAGACTTAACTAGCCTGTAGACTTAACTAACCTGTAGACTTAACTAGCCTGTAGGCTTAACCTCCTGTAGACTTAACTAGCCTGTAGACTTAACTAGCCTGTAGGCTTAACCTCCTGTAGACTTAACTAGCCTGTAGACTTAACTAACCTGTAGGCTTAACTAGCCTGTAGACTTAACTAGCCTGTAGACATAACTAGCCTGTAGGCTTAACTAGCCTGTAGGCTTAACCTCCTGTAGACGTCACTAGCCTGTAGACTTAACTAGCCTGTAGACTTCACTAGCCTGTAGGCTTAACTAGCCTGTAGACTTAACTAGCCTGTAGACTTAACTAGCCTGTAGGCTTAACTAGCCTGTAGGCTTAACTAGCCTGTAGACTTCACTAGCCTGTAGACTTCACTAGCCTGTAGGCTTAACTAGCCTGTAGGCTTAACTAGCCTGTAGGCTTAACCTCCTGTAGACGTCACTAGCCTGTAGACTTAACTAGCCTGTAGGCTTAACTAGCCTGTAGGCTTAACCTCCTGTAGGCTTAACTAGCCTGTAGGCTTAACCTCCTGTAGGCTTAACTAGCCTGTAGGCTTAACCTCCTGTAGACGTAACTAGCCTGTAGACTTAACTAGCCTGTAGACTTAACTAGCCTGTAGGCTTAACTAGCCTGTAGGCTGATCCGATGATTTCTAAACATATACAATGCCTATGGACTAATCCAGCAAATTACTCAGTCCACAGGGGTGTCTGGCAATTATTCTGTGACATTGAAAGAGCCGCTGCTCTGACTTGATCAAAGTAGTTAAGTCTTGACTTGGCTGAACAATCAGGTGGGCTGTGTCTGAAAATGGCCCCATATTTCCAATATTCCCTATGCGGACCCTGGTCAAAGGTAGTGCACTATATAGGGACTAGGGTGCCATTTCAGACTCAGTTCTGTTTAGATTAGGTAGCTCCTTGAAGTTGGTCACTTACTCACTATGTTGTTGACCTACATTTTTTCCCCACCACAAATATACTTTGGGCAAATGACATTTTATCTCCTCAGATGGCCAAAGCGTAACCGCTGAATCAGATTAAGGAGAAATTGTTTTTCGCATTTGCATACATTTAGCCTGCGGGGAATCAAAAGTTATGTTACTAGAAGACATGGAGTGCTAATGGTGTATTTAGATTCCAATATTTGCTTTAAAGATGCACCGAGAATGACAAGCGGTATGCAATAAGGTTCTGGAGGCCCTATGAGTCTAAAGTCTAATGTGGTCCTCTGTAGCTCAGCTGGTAGAGCACGGCGCTTGTAACGCCAGGGTAGTGGGTTCGATCCCCGGGACCACCCATACGTAAAAATTTATGCGCACATGACTAAGTCGCTTTGGATAAAAGCGTCTGCTAAATGGCATATTATTATTATTATAAAGAGAAACTGCTTATGACATTGTAATTATTTTGCACTATAGCCTATTTATTGCCTTACCTCCATAACTTACTACATTTGCACACATGCGTATATATATTTTCTGTTGTATTTTTGACATTATGTTTTGTTTATCCCCATATGTAACTCTGTGTTGTTGTTTTTAATCGCACTGCTTTGCTTTATCTTGGCCAGGTCGCAGTTGTAAATGAAAAACTTGTTCTCAACTGGCTTACCTGGTTAAATAAAGGTGAAATAAAAAAATTTTGGCTTCGTCCCAAATGGTGGTACCCGTTTCCCTTTATAGTGCACTACTATTGACCAGAGCCCTTTAGTCTGGAAAACCCGACCCGGCAACAGTGACTAGGGTCTGGTTTCAATGACACTGTTTTGGCAACTTCTGGGGCGGGTCCTCTTCAGACAGGCAACTCTCCTAACAAATCACAAGCCATAATGTCGCGATTCGAAACCAAAGTTTCCAGGCAAAGCCTTTGCAGTGGTTTTAGTGAAGGTGATTGATGCGAACTCGCCAGTAGCCAATTGCGAAATGCACCCAGTGACCTCCATCCTCCTAGCTACTATTATGTATTTTATTTAAGTGGATAAAGTAGCGATGGCAAGGTTCCTCTAAGCCAAAAGAGACCCAGCCATTTCCAGTCTCTGCTGGAGAGTTGTTGGTATGTGAAACATGCCTGAGGACCTATTGGGGAACAATGGTTGAGATAATCGTTGTTTGGCAATATCCCTTACTCTTCAACCATTGATTATAGCTTAAAAAGCCAGCATTGTCAGACAGCAAATAAACCAGACCTTGTGGTTTAATGCTGTGGCCTTGTCTCTGACCGTGCTACGTTGAATGTTCCAATATAATACAGATCATGTTGCACTGAAAGCATTTTCAACCGTCACTGTGGAGAAATATTTTCAGCAATCCATGAGACCTTATCCATTCTAAGCTGATTCATTCCGAACAAAACAAGATGTACAGTTCCATCGACGGTGCAGCATTATACTCACTATCCAGGAAACACAGATACATTTACATTTTAGTCATTTAGCAGACACTCTTACCCAGAGTTAGTGCATTCATCTTAAGGTAACTTGGTGAGACAACCACCTATCAAAGTCAGTACATAAAACTGCAGTAAACAAATCACCCCTAATGACCCATAGCTAACTGGAAACACTACAGAATGGGTCCAGCCAAACTGACCATACAGTAGGTTTGATTCCCAACTGACCAAGAGTCTATAGGTTTGATTCCCAACTGACCAAGAGTCTATAAGTTTGATTCCCAACTGACCAAGAGTCTATAGGTTTAATTCCCAACTGACCAAGAGTCTATAGGTTTGATTCCCAACTGATCAAGAGTCTATAGGTTTGATTCCCAACTGACCAAGAGTCTATAGGTTTGATTCCCAACTGATCAAGAGTCTATAGGTTTGATTCCCAACTGACCAAGAGTCTATAGGTTTGATTCCCAACTGATCAAGAGTCTATAGGTTTGATTCCCAACTGACCAAGAGTCTACAAGTTTGATTCCCAACTGACCAAGAGTCTATAGGTTTAATTCCCAACTGATCAAGAGTCTATAGGTTTGATTCCCAACTGACCAAGAGTCTATAAGTTTGAATACCAACTGACCAAGAGTCTATACGTTTGATTCCCAACTGACCAGGAATCCATAGATTTAACATGAAAATAATTCAACTAAAGAATGGGTCCAGCAGAGGTATAACTCCAGGTCCATCAGTATAACTCTAGTTCCATCAGTATGACTCCAGGTCCATCAGTATGACTCCAGGTCCATCAGTATGACTCCAGGTCCATCAGTATGACTCCAGGTCCAGCAGTATGACCCCAGCAGTATGACTCCAGGTCCATCAGTATGACTCCAGGTACATCAGTATGACCCCAGCAGTATGACTCCAGGTCCATCAGTATGATTCCAGGTCCATCAGTATGACTCCATCAGTATGACCCCCGCAGTATGACTCCAGGTCCATCAGTATGACTCCATCAGTATGACCCCAGCAGTATGACTCCAGGTTTTGCAGTATGACTCCAGGTCCATCAGTATGACTCCATCAGTATGACTCCAGGTCCATCAGTATAACTCCATCAGTATGACCATCAGTATGACTCCAGGTCCAGCAGTATGACTCCATCAGTATGACTCCATCAGTATGACTCCAGGTCCATCAGTATAACTCCATCAGTATGACTCCAGGTCCAGCAGTATGACTCCAGGTCCATCAGTATGACTCCATCAGTATGACTCCAGCAGTATGACTCCAGGTCCATCAGTATGACTCCAGGTCCATCAGTATGACTCCAGGTCCATCAGTATGACTCCAGGTTCAGCAGTATGACTCCAGGTCCATCAGTATGACTCCAGGTCCATCAGTATGACTCCAGGTCCAGCAGTATGACTCCAGGTCCATCAGTATGACTCCAGGTCCATCAGTATGACTCCATCAGTATGACTCCAGCAGTATGACTCCAGGTCCATCAGTATGACTCCAGGTCCATCAGTATGACTCCAGGTCCATCAGTATGACCATCAGTATGACTCCAGGTCCATCAGTATAACTCCAGGTCCATCAGTATAACTCTAGTTCCATCAGTATGACTCCAGGTCCATCAGTATGACTCCAGGTCCATCAGTATGACTCCAGGTCCAGCAGTATGACCCCAGCAGTATGACTCCAGGTCCATCAGTATGACTCCAGGTCCATCAGTATGACCCCAGCAGTATGACTCCAGGTCCATCAGTATGACTCCATCAGTATGACCCCCGCAGTATGACTCCAGGTCCATCAGTATGACTCCAGGTCCATCAGTATGACCCCCGCAGTATGACTCCAGGTCCATCAGTATGACTCCATCAGTATGACCCCAGCAGTATGACTCCAGGTTTTGCAGTATGACTCCAGGTCCATCAGTATGACTCCATCAGTATGACTCCAGGTCCATCAGTATAACTCCATCAGTATGACCATCAGTATGACTACAGGTCCAGCAGTATGACTCCATCAGTATGACTCCATCAGTATGACTCCAGGTCCATCAGTATAACTCCATCAGTATGACTCCAGGTCCAGCAGTATGACTCCAGGTACATCAGTATGACTCCAGGTCCATCAGTATGACTCCAGGTCCATCAGTATGACCCCAGCAGTATGACTCCAGGTCCATCAGTATGACTCCATCAGTATGACTCCAGCAGTATGACTCCAGGTCCATCAGTATGACTCCAGGTCCATCAGTATGACTCCAGGTCCAGCAGTATGACTCCAGGTCCATCAGTATGACTCCAGGTCCATCAGTATGACTCCAGGTCCAGCAGTATGACTCCAGGTCCATCAGTATGACTCCATCAGTATGACTCCAGCAGTATGACTCCAGGTCCATCAGTATGACTCCAGGTCCATCAGTATGACTCCAGGTCCATCAGTATGACTCCAGGTCCAGCAGTATGACTCCAGGTCCATCAGTATGACCATCAGTATGACTCCAGGTCCATCAGTATGACTCCAGGTCCAGCAGTATGACTCCAGGTCCAGCAGTATGACTCCAGGTCCATCAGTATGACTCCACGTCCATCAGTATGACTCCAGCAGTATGGCTCCAGGTCCATCAGTATGACTCCAGGTCCATTCTGTTAAAAGGCTGCTTGGGGACAGCCCTGCCTGAAGAACTCTGTGTGTCTGGGTATTGGGGAACGTGTGAGCCACAGCCGACTCAAGCCAAAGATGAGCATCGCCGGTGAATAAATAAGTATTTTCCCTCTCTTTCTCTCGCTCTCTCTCTCTCTCACTCTCTCTGGAGTCAGAAGATGAAGCCATCACAGGCAGGAAGGTGTTTTGTCCCCTCTCTTCTTATGAAATGGTTTCCCCCCCCTGGGCCCTGACGGTGTGTTGTCTGTTCGCTGTAGTTATGATAGTGAGCAGAGCTGGCAGACTTGGTCTTTCATCTCCTACTGAGAAGATCCCACAGGTCAATACTCATCAGGACCCTGGCGCCAATGCTAGTACAGGGGTGGTGAGGTGAGTTGGTGTGTGTGTGTGTGTGCGTGAACGTCTACGTGTGTGTGTGTGTGTGTGTGTGTGTGTGTGTGTGTTAGGGTCTTTTCCCACAGTCGGCTATGTGAAAGGCCTCACATACCAGGCGGGTACAGGGGACAGGGAGGCCTCTGTAGCACACATCAAAAACTAGCTGGGCTGACTGATTGGCTTCCCCTCCGGGAGGCATCTGTGGCATCCGCCATACACAAGCCTGCTCATTGTACAATGAACCACATCACGGCTCGTCTGCGAAACAGGCATTTCAAAATGTCCTCTGATGTTCTTACTCTGATGCAACGTACATAGCGGTGCACACAGAGGCAATATGGCCTGGTTAAATGATACGTATGTGGATGTTGCACACTGGTAGCTTTTTAAAAATATCAGTTGACGTACCACTTCAACCTACATCAATGCAAGGCAAAGGAATGTACTGACTCCAACACACACACAACAGGCAAAGCATCAATACAGGACTAAGATCGAATCCTACTACGCCGTCTGACGCTCGTCGGGATGTGGCAGGGCTTGCAAACTATCACGGATTACAAAGGGAAGTCCATCTGCGAGCCTACCAGACGAGCTAAATGCCTTGTTGCTTGCTTATGCTCGCTTCGAGGCAAGCAACACTGAAGCATACATAAGAGCACCAGCTTTTCCAGACGGCGAGGACGCATACTCAGAGCATGTCCTAACCAGCTGGCAAGTGTCTTCACTGACATTTTCAACCTCTCCCTGACCCAGTCTGTAATACCTACATGTTTCAAGCAGACCACCATAGTCCCTGTGTCCAAGAACGCCATGGTAACCTGTCTAAATGACTATCGCTCAGTAGAACTCACATCTGTAGCCATGAAATGCTTCGAAAGGCTGGTCATGGCTCACATCAACTCCATCATCCCAGACACCCTGGACCCACTCCAATTTGCATAACGCCCCAACAGATCCACAGATGATGCCATCTCTATTGCACTTCAAACTGCCCTCTCCCAACTGGATAAGAGGAACACCTATGTGCGAATGCTGTTTATTGACTACAGCTCAGCGTTCAACACCATAGTGCACTCCAAGCTCATCACTAAGCTCAGGACCCTGGGACTAAACACCTCCCTCTGCAACTGGATCCTGGACTTCCTGACGGGCCGCCCCCAGGTGGTGAAGGTAGGTAACAACACATCCGCCACACTGACCCTCAACATGGGGGCACCTCAGGGGTGCGTGCTTAGTCCCCTCCTGTACTCCCTGTTCACCCACGACTGCGTGGCCGCGTACGACTCCAACACCATCATTAAGTTTGCTGACGACACGATAGTGGTAGGCGTAATCACCGACGACGATGAGACATCCTATAGGGAGGAGGTCAGTGACCTGGCAGTGTGGTACCAGGAAAACAACCTTTTCCTCAACGTCAGCATGACAAACGAGCTGATCGTGGACTACAGGAAACAGAAGGCCGAGCATGCCCCAATTCACATCGAAGGGGCTGTTGTGGAGCGGGTCGAGTGCTTTAAGTTAATCGGTGTACACATCACTAAGGAATTAACATGGTCCACACATACCAACACAGTCGTGAAGAAGGCACAACAACGTTGCTTTCCCCTCAGGAGGATGACTTGCTGCATCAGCACTTGGTATGGCAACTGCTTGGCATCCGACCACAAGGCACTACAGAGGGTAGTGCTTACAGCCCAGTACAACACTGGGGCCAAGCTTTCTGCCATCCAGGACCTCTATACCAGTCGGTGTCAGAGGAAGGCCCTAAATATTGTCAAAGACTCCAGCCACCCTAGTCATCGACTGTTCTCTCTGCTATCGCACGGCAAGCGGTACTGATGCACCAAGTCTGGAACCAGCAGGACCCTGAACTGCTTCTACCACCAAGCCACAAGACTGCTAAATAGTTAACCAAATAGCTACCAGGACTATCTGCATTGATCCAATTTTGCACTAACTCTTTTGACTCATCACAAACGCTGCTGCTACTGCTTACTATCTATCCTAGTTCACTCTAACCACTTTGAAAAGAAGGTTGACGACATCTGCTCCTTATTCACTCAGCCTATTGAGTCCGCTGGTCCCACTCACACAGAACTACCCTATGCCTAGACCTCTTTCTCCCCTCTCTCTTCAAATGAAATCCTGCGACTAGTGAGGTCCGGCCGCCCGACAACCTGCTCGCTCAACCCCATCCCCTCCTCCCTTCTCCAGACCATCTCTGGAGACCTTCTCCCATTCCTCACTTTCCTCATCCCTGACCACTGGCTGCGTCCCCTCACTTTAAAATGGCCTGAGTCGCTCCCCTCCTCAAGAAATCAACACTCGACTCCTCTGATGCAAAACACTACAGGTATCCCTTCTTTTTTTTCAAAACACTCTGACCAATTTTTGTGTATTGTTTTTTGTACATCATTTAGCAGACGCTCTTATCCAGAGCGACTTACAGTAGTGAGTGGACACATTTTTTTTGTACTTTTTTTCATACTGGTCCCCTGTGGGAATTGAACCCACAACCCTGGCATTGCAAGCGCCATGCTCTACCAACTGAGCCACACGGGACCCCAATTATCTTGCTATCTCTCTCAGAACGATCTTCTTGACCCTAGCCAGTCAGGCTTCAAGACGGGTCACTCAACCGAGACTGCTCTGTGTCACAAAGCCTCTCCGCACCGCCAAGGCTGACTCTCTCTCCTTGGTTCTCATCCTCCTAGATCTATCCTCTGCCTTCGACACTGTGAACCATCAGATCCTTCTCGCCACCCTCTCGGGGCTGGGCATCTCATGTTCTGTACACTCTTAGATTGCATCCTACCTGGCAGGCCGCTCCTACCAGGTGACGTGGAGAGGATCTGTGTCTGCACCACGTACTCTCACGAGCTACAGCAGTGTTTGTCAGACCATGAGACACCCCGAAAATCGGTCTTCTCTGCGTCCGAACGGTGGAAAGATGAGACTCATGAACATGATGGTCATCTCCGTTTTGCTCTACGACCCCCACAAGTGTCACGGGACTCGTCTGAAGGTAACCGGTACCAGTTTGAAAAAAGGAATGGAAGTATGGAGGTAGTTTTGTGCCTACCCAAAATTAGGGGTTAAATATGTGTAAAATATATATATTTTGTTACATTACAGCCTTATTCTAAAATGGAATAAATTGGTTTACCACAGGTGGACTCCAATCAAGTTGTAGAAACATCTCAAGGATGATCAATGGAAACAGGATGCACCTGAGCTCAATTTCAAGTCTCATAGCAAAGGGTCTGAATAGTTATGTAAATAAGGTATTTCTGTTTTGGGTGGCTTTTTGAAGAACCTCAAATATTAAATATATTTTGATTTGTTTAACACTTTTTTGGTTACTACATTCCATATGTGTTATTTCATAGATTTGACGTCTTCACTATTATTCTACAATGTAGAAAATAGTAAAAAATGAAGAAAAACCCTGGAATGAGTAGTTGTGTCCAAACTTTTGACTGGTACTGTGTATATATATATATATATATACACACTGCTCAAAAAAATAAAGGGAACACTTAAACAACACAATGTAACTCCAAGTCAATAACACTTCTGTGAAATCAAACTGTCCACTTAGGAAGCAACACTGATTGACAATACATTTCACATGCTGTTGTGCAAATGGAATAGACAACAGGTGGAAATTATAGGCAATTAGCAAGACACCCCCAATAAAGGACTGGTTTTGCAGGTGGTGACCACAGACCACTTCTCAGTTCCTATGCTTCCTGGCTGATGTTTTGGTCACTTTTGAATGCTGGCGGTGCTTTCACTCTAGTGGTAGCATGAGATGGAGTCTACAACCCACACAAGTGGCTCAGGTAGTGCAGCTCATCCAGAATGGCACATCAATGCGAGCTGTGGCAAGAAGGTTTGCTGTGTCTGTCAGCGTAGTGTCCAGAGCATGGAGGCGCTACCAGGAGGCAGGCCAGTACATCAGGAGACGAGGAGGAGGCCGTAGGAGGGCAACAACCCAACAGCAGGACTGCTACCTCCGCCTTTGTGCAAGGAGGAGCAGGAGGAGCACTGCCAGAGCCCTGAAATGTGCATGTGTCTGCTCAAACGGTCAGAAACAGACTCCATGAGGGTGGTATGAGGGCCCAACGTCCACAGGTGGGGGTTGTGCTTACAGCCCAACACTGTGCAGGATGTTTGGCATTTGCCAGAGAACACCAAGATTGGCAAATTCGCCACTGGCGCCCTGTGCTCTTCACAGATGAAAGCAGGTTCACACTGAGCACATGTGACAGACGTGACAGAGTCTGGAGACGCCATGGAGAACGTTCTGCTGCCTGCAACATCCTCCAGCATGACAGGTTTGGCGGTGGGTCAGTCATGGTGTGGGGTGGCATTTCTTTGGGGGGCCGCACAGCCCTCCATGTGCTCGCCAGAGGTAGCCTGACTGCCATTAGGTACCGAGATGAGATCCTCAGACCCCTTGTGAGACCATATGCTGGTGCGGTTGGCCCTGGGTTCCTCCTAATGCAAGACAATGCTAGACCTCATGTGGCTGGAGTGTGTCAGCAGTTCCTGCAAGAGGAAGGCATTGATGCTATGGACTGGCCCGCCCGTTCCCCAGACCTGAATCCAATTGAGCACATCTGGGACATCATGTCTCGCTCCATCCACCAACGCCACGTTGCACCACAGACTGTCCAGGAGTTGGCGGATGCTTTAGTCCAGGTCTGGGAGGAGATCCCTCAGGAGACCATCCGCCACCTCATCAGGAGCATGCCCAGGCGTTGTAGGGAGGTCATACAGGCACGTGGAGGCCACACACACTACTGAGCCTCATTTTGACTTGTTTTAAGGACATTACATCAAAGTTGGATCAGCCTGTAGTTAATTTTGAGGGTGACTCCAAATCCAGACCTCCATGGTTTGATAAATTTGATTTCCATTGATAATTTTTGTGTGATTTTGTTGTCAGCACATTCAACTATGTAAAGAAAAAAGTATTTAATAAGATTATTTCATTCATTCAGATCTAGGATGTGTTATTTTAGTGTTCCCTTAATTTTTTTGAGATTAGGAGCACACTCCTAGAGTGCTCCTAATCTCAGCTTGTTACCTGTATAAAAGAAACCTGTCCACAGAAGCAATTAATCAATCAGATTCCAAACTCTCCACCATGGCCAAGACCAAAGAGCTCTCCAAGGATGTCAGGGACAAGATTGTAGACCTACACAAGGCTGGAATGGGCTACAAGACCAACGCCAAGCAGCTTGGTGAGAAGGTGACAACAGTTGGTGCGATTATTTGCAAATGGAAGAAACACAAAAGAACTGTCAATCTCCCTCGGTCTGGGGCTCCATGCAAGATCTCACCTCGTGGAGTTGCAATGATCATGAGAACGGTGAGGAATCAGCCCAGAACTACACGGGAGGAATGCTGCCTATGACCCCAAGAACACCATCCCCACCGTCAAACATGGAGGTGGAAATATTATGCTTTGGGGGTGTTTTTCTGCTAAGGGGACAGGACAACTTCACCGCATCAAAGGGACGATGGACGGGGCCATGTACCGTCAAATCTTGGGTGAGAACCTCCTTCCCTCAGCCAGGGCATTGAAAATGGGTCGTGGATGGGTATTCCAGCATGACAATGACCCAAAACACACAGCCAAGGCAACAAAGGATTGGCTCAAGAAGTAGCACATTAAGGTCCTGGAGTGGCCTAGCCAGTCTCCAGACCTTAATCCCATAGAAAATCTGTGGAGGGAGCTGAAGGTCTTCTCCCGAGTGGCGCAGTGGTCTAAGGCACTGCATCGCAGTGCTAGCTGTGCCACTAGAGATCCTAGTTTGAATCCAGGCTCTGTCGTAGCCGGCCGCGACCGGGAGACCCATGCGACGGCGCACAATTGGCCCAGCGTCGTCCAGGGTAGGGGAGGGAATAAAAAAAATTATGAATGCGCTCTGGATAAGAGCGTCTGCTAAATGATTAAAATGTAAATGTAAGGTTTGAGTTGCCAAACGTCAGCCTCAAAACCTTAATGACTTGGAGAAGATCTGCAAAGAGGAGTGGGACAAAATCCCTCCTGAGATGTGTGCAACCCTGGTGGCCAACTACAAGAAACGTCTGACCTCTGTGATTGACAACAAGGGTTTTGCCACCAATTACTAAGTAATGTTTTGCAGAGGGGTCAAATACTTATTTCCCTCATTAAAATGCAAATCAATTTATAACATTTTTGATATGCGTTTTTCTGGATTTTGTTGTTGTTATTCTGTCTCTCACTGTTCAAATAAACCTACCATTAAAATTACAGACTGATCATGTCTTTGTCAGTGGGCAAACGTACAAAATCAGCAGGGGATCAAATACTTTTTTCCCTCACTGTATATATATATATACACACACACTGATTGTACAAAACATTAGGAACACCTCTTTCCATGACAGACTGACCAGGTGAATCCAGGTGAAAGCTATGATCCTTTATTGATGTCACCTGTTCAATCCATTTCAATCACTGTAGATGAAGCCTTGAGACAATTGAGACACGACGTGTGTATGTGTGCCATTCAGAGGGTGAATGGGCAAGACAAAAGATTTAACTGCCTTTGAAGTAGGTGCCAGGCGCACCGGTTTGCGTGTGCCAAGAACTGCAACGCTGCTGGGTTTTTCACGCTCAACAGTTTGTGTGTATCAAGAATGGTCCACCACCCAAAGGAAATCCAGCCAACTGCACACAACTGTGGGAAGCATTGGAGTCAACATGGGCCATGCCCTGAATAATTGAGGCTGTTCTGAGGGCAAAAGGGGGTTCAACTCAATATCAGGAAGGTGTTCTTAATGTTTTGCTCACTCAGTTTATATTCCACCTAATCATAACAGTAAGGATATAGCCCCAACCGACCGATACGACCCACCCACCCACATATTTCTGCATTCAACAACTGTTTTCATAGCAATTGTTTCCGGTCTATTTTGGAATTCAATGTTTTTATAGCGGGACGAAGGATCTGTTGAAAGCGGTTTATTCCAGCTCAGGGACAGGAGGAACAGGGACAGGAGGAACAGGGACAGGAGGAACAGGGACAGGAGGAACAGGGACAGGAGGAACAGGGGCGGAGAACAGAGCGGTACGTACGGTCATATTAACATTAGGATGTTTTAAAGGTTGTTATCGCTGCTCTACTGTTTACTACAGGAGGATGGTAAAGGTAAGGAAAGGACAGTAATACCTACAACTAAATCGGCTATCTTAGTCTGACATTCAGGTAAAGGTAGATTCATGTGTGTCTTCATCCCAAATGTAAACCCCTATGTAGTGCGCTACTTTTGACCAGAGCCCTATGGGGAATAGGGTACCATTTGGGACACAGCCTTGTCAGTGCAGTCGTACCAAACCGTACAACTAAATCAGCTATCTTAGTGTTCACATATTGGGACTGTAGATGAATCAATGTGTCACGTTTTACTCCACCTCCTCCAAAATGCCTTTAGAACACTTCAAACAGACGCTTTAAAAACCTGACCAGCCTGACCGCGTCCCAAACGGCCCCCTATCCCCTTTATAGTGCACTACTATTGACTACTTTGTAATGCACTATAAAGGGGATAGGGTGCATTTGGGACTCAGCCGTTGATAAGCCTGACATTGATTGGGCTGGAGTGAAAATAAAATGCGTGCCTTAAAGCAAAGCTTCCTCATATTAGGTTCAGCACTTCCATCCGAGTGGTCCTATAGTACAGTAACAGTCAGCTTCCCTCAGTGTGGTTCTATAGTACAGTAACAGTCAGCTTCCCTCAGAGTGGTTCTATAGTACAGTAACAGTCAGCTTCCCTCAGAGTGGTTCTATAGTACAGTAACAGTCAGCTTCCCTCAGAGTGGTTCTATAGTACAGTAACAGTCAGCTTCCCTCAGACTGGTTCTATAATACAGTAACAGTCAGCTTCCCTCAGAGTGGTTCTATAGTACAGTAACAGTCAGCTTCCCTCAGTGTGGTTCTATAGTACAGTAACAGTCAGCTTCCCTCAGAGTGGTTCTATAGTACAGTAACAGTGAGCTTCCCTCAGAGTGGTTCTATAGTACAGTAACAGTCAGCTTCCCTCAGTGTGGTTCTATAGTACAGTAACAGTCAGCTTCCCTCAGAGTGGTTCTATAGTACAGTAACAGTCAGCTTCCCTCAGAGTGGTTCTATAGTACAGTAACAGTCAGCTTCCCTCAGAGTGGTTCTATAGTACAGTAACAGTCAGCTTCCCTCAGAGTGGTTCTATAGTACAGTAAAAGTTAGCTTCCCTCAGTGTGGTTCTATAGTACAGTAACAGTCAGCTTCCCTCAGTGGTCCTATAGTACAGTAACAGTCAGCTTCCCTCAGTGTGGTTCTATAGTACAGTAACAGTCAGCTTCCCTCAGACTGGTTCTATAATACAGTAACAGTCAGCTTCCCTCAGAGTGGTTATATAGTACAGTAACAGTCAGCTTCCCTCAGAGTGGTTCTATAGTACAGTAAAAGTTAGCTTCCCTCAGTGTGGTTCTATAGTACAGTAACAGTCAGCTTCCCTCAGTGGTCCTATAGTACAGTAACAGTCAGCTTCCCTCAGTGTGGTTCTATAGTACAGTAACAGTCAGCTTCCCTCAGTGTGGTTCTATAGTACAGTAACAGTCAGCTTCCCTCAGTGGTTCTATAGTACAGTAACAGTCAGCTTCCCTCAGAGTGGTTCTATAGTACAGTAACAGTCAGCTTCCCTCAGTGGTTCTATAGTACAGTAACAGTCAGCTTCCCTCAGTGGATCTATAGTACAGTAACAGTCAGCTTCCCTCAGTGTGGTTCTATAGTACAGTAACAGTCAGCTTCCCTCAGTGGTTCTATAGTACAGTAACAGTCAGCTTCCCTCAGAGTGGTTCTATAGTACAGTAACAGTCAGCTTCCCTCAGTGGTTCTATAGTACAGTAACAGTCAGCTTCCCTCAGTGGATCTATAGTACAGTAACAGTCAGCTTCCCTCAGTGTGGTTCTATAGTACAGTAACAGTCAGCTTCCCTCAGTGTGGTTCTATAGTACAGTAACAGTGAGCTTCCCTCAGTGGTTCTATAGTACAGTAACAGTCAGCTTCCCTCAGTGTGGTTCTATAGTACAGTAACAGTCAGCTTCCCTCAGTGGTTCTATAGTACAGTAACAGTCAGCTTCCCTCAGTGGTTCTATAGTACAGTAACAGTCAGCTTCCCTCAGTGGTTCTATAGTACAGTAACAGTCAGCTTCCCTCAGAGTGGTTCTATAGTACAGTAAAAGTTAGCTTCCCTCAGTGTGGTTCTATAGTACAGTAACAGTCAGCTTCCCTCAGTGGTCCTATAGTACAGTAACAGTCAGCTTCCCTCAGTGTGGTTCTATAGTACAGTAACAGTCAGCTTCCCTCAGTGGTTCTATAGTACAGTAACAGTCAGCTTCCCTCAGTGTGGTTCTATAGTACAGTAACAGTCAGCTTCCCTCAGTGGTTCTATAGTACAGTAACAGTCAGCTTCCCTCAGTGGATCTATAGTACAGTAACAGTCAGCTTCCCTCAGTGTGGTTCTATAGTACAGTAACAGTCAGCTTCCCTCAGTGTGGTTCTATAGTACAGTAACAGTGAGCTTCCCTCAGTGGTTCTATAGTACAGTAACAGTCAGCTTCCCTCAGTGTGGTTCTATAGTACAGTAACAGTCAGCTTCCCTCAGTGGTTCTATAGTACAGTAACAGTCAGCTTCCCTCAGTGGTTCTATAGTACAGTAACAGTCAGCTTCCCTCAGTGGTTCTATAGTACAGTAAGTCAGCTTCCCTCAGTGGTTCTATAGTACAGTAACAGTCAGCTTCCCTCAGTGGTTCTATAGTACAGTAACAGTCAGCCCTAGTTTACCATTACTCAGCCCCTTCCTTCAGCCATAGTTTACCATTACTCAGCCTCTTCCTTCAGCCATAGTTTACCATTACTCAGCCTCTTCCTTCAGCCCTAGTTTACCATTACTCAGCCTCTTCCTTCAGCCCTAGTTTACCATTACTCAGCCTCTTCCTTCTGCCCTAGTTTACCATTACTCAGCCTCTTCCTTCTGCCCTAGTTTACCATTACTCAGCCTCTTCCTTCAGCCCTAGTTTACCATTACTCAGCCTCTTCCTTCAGCCCTAGTTTACCATTACTCAGCCCCTTCCTTCAGCCCTAGTTTACCATTACTCAGCCTCTTCCTTCAGCCCTAGTTTACCATTACTCAGCCTCTTCCTTCAGCCCTAGTTTACCATTACTCAGCCTCTTCCTTCAGCCCTACCTAGTTTACCATTACTCAGCCTCTTCCTTCAGCCCTAGTTTACCATTACTCAGCCTCTCCCTTCAGCCCTAGTTTACCATTACTCAGCCTCTTCCTTCAGCCCTAGTTTACCATTACTCAGCCCCTTCCTTCTGCCCTAGTTTACCATTACTCAGCCTCTTCCTTCAGCCCTAGTTTACCATTACTCAGCCTCTTCCTTCTGCCCTAGTTTACCATTACTCAGCCTCTTCCTTCAGCCCTAGTTTACCATTACTCAGCCTCTTCCTTCTGCCCTAGTTTACCATTACTCAGCCTCTTCCTTCTGCCCTAGTTTACCATTACTCAGCCTCTTCCTTCAGCCCTAGTTTACCATTACTCAGCCTCTTCCTTCAGCCCTAGTTTACCATTACTCAGCCTCTTCCTTCTGCCCTAGTTTACCATTACTCAGCCTCTTCCTTCAGCCCTAGTTTACCATTACTCAGCCTCTCCCTTCAGCCCTAGTTTACCATTACTCAGCCTCTTCCTTCTGCCCTAGTTTACCATTACTCAGCCTCTTCCTTCAGCCCTAGTTTACCATTACTCAGCCTCTTCCTTCTGCCCTAGTTTACCATTACTCAGCCTCTTCCTTCAGCCCTAGTTTACCATTAATCAGCCTCTTCCTTCCTTCAGCCCTAGTTTACCATTACTCAGCCTCTTCCTTCTGCCCTAGTTTACCATTACTCAGCCTCTTCCTTCAGCCCTAGTTTACCATTACTCAGCCTCTTCCTTCTGCCCTAGTTTACCATTACTCAGCCTCTTCCTTCAGCCCTAGTTTACCATTACTCAGCCTCTTCCTTCAGCCCTAGTTTACCATTACTCAGCCTCTTCCTTCAGCCCTAGTTTACCATTACTCAGCCTCTTCCTTCAGCCCTAGTTTACCATTACTCAGCCTCTTCCTTCAGCCCTAGTTTACCATTACTCAGCCTCTTCCTTCAGCCCTAGTTTACCATTACTCAGCCTCTTCCTTCAGCCATAGTTTACCATTACTCAGCCTCTTCCTTCAGCCCTAGTTTACCATTACTCAGCCTCTTCCTTCAGCCATAGTTTACCATTACTCAGCCTCTTCCTTCTGCCCTAGTTTACCATTACTCAGCCTCTTCCTTCAGCCCTAGTTTACCATTACTCAGCCTCTTCCTTCAGCCCTAGTTTACCATTACTCAGCCTCTTCCTTCAGCCCTAGTTTACCATTACTCAGCCTCTTCCTTCTGCCCTAGTTTACCATTACTCAGCCTCTTCCTTCAGCCCTAGTTTACCATTACTCAGCCTCTTCCTTCAGCCCTAGTTTACCATTACTCAGCCTCTTCCTTCAGCCCTAGTTTACCATTACTCAGCCTCTTCCTTCAGCCCTAGTTTACCATTACTCAGCCTCTTCCTTCAGCCCTAGTTTACCATTACTCAGCCTCTTCCTTCAGCCCTAGTTTACCATTACTCAGCCTCTTCCTTCAGCCCTAGTTTACCATTACTCAGCCTCTTCCTTCTGCCCTAGTTTACCATTACTCAGCCTCATCCTTCTGCCCTAGTTTAGATTGTTAATTGCTTTCATCCTGTGTTTTTCTCTCTTCTGTTTTGTTGTGCAGTGTCCTGTTTTTTTCCAGAGAACAAATATTTGTTCAAGAAGAGCTTAACGGTGGGCTTTGACACCATTTGTCCCTGGAGGGCGAGACTTGATTCTTGGTTGTTTTTACCAACCAGAAGGCTGGAAGAAAAACTTTCAACTTCAGTATGAAAAGAGTGATGAAGAGTGAATGAACGTGCCTCCTAAAAACTCATGACTATCTTCCAACTATAAAGCACTACATTAAACTGCAACTGACCCTAACCCTGACCACGCACAAAGGTCAAACAATTATCTTTAGTAAACAGCTGAAGATTGCATTCTATGATTTTGTATGGGTCCCAAATGGCATCCTATCCCCTGTCAGCCCTGCTCAAAAACACAGTGCACTAAATAGGGAAGAGTGTGCCATTTGGGACTCAGAACTTGCCTTGAATATAATGACCAACATGCCAATGGAGCTACAACACCACCCAGGGGGGCTAACGCTCCGCTAGCAGTGGAATGCCCATAGATTCAGTGCTTTACTGTAGGCTGCACAGCTGGCCAAACCAGGACAAAAGACAAACCACCAAAAACACAGGGTCCCAGACCTTATGGAGTTCAATGTGTGAAGAACCAGGCCACAATAGAACTTGGATAAGCTTGTAAATTCCAGGGGGGGATATCCACATGAAACTCTGGTAACGCTTCAGAGCACACAAACTGGATGGGGAGGTTTTCCCTTGTTTTTCGCTCCTCTGAGGCCATTTTCCACCCAAACACTTACAGTACGACAGCTGGAGAGAATATAGTGATATATATGTCATTGTGTCCAAACTTGTGTGTGTGTGTGTGTGTGTGTGTGTGTGTGTGTGTATATATATATATATATATATATATATATATATGTGTGTGTATACAGTGAGGGAAAAAAGTATTTGATCCCCTGCTGATTTTGTACGTTTGCCCACTGACAAAGACATGATCAGTCTATAATTTTAATGGTAGGTTTATTTGAACAGTGAGAGACAGAATAACAACAAAAAAATGCAGAAAAACGCATGTCGAAAATGTTATAAATTGATTTAGTATTTGACCCCTCTGCAAAACATGACTTAGTACTTGGTGGCAAAACCCTTGATGGCAATCACAGAGGTCAGACGTTTCCTGTAGTTGGCCACCAGGTTTGCACACATCTCAGGAGGGATTTTGTCCCACTCCTCTTTGCAGATCTTCTCCAAGTCATTAAGGTTTCGAGGCTAACGTTTGGCAACTCGAACCTTCAGCTCCCTCCACAGATTTTCTATGGGATTAAGGTCTGGAGACTGGCTAGGCCACTCCAGGACCTTAATGTGCTTCTTCTTGAGCCACTCCTTTGTTGCCTTGGCCGTGTGTTTTGGGTCATTGTCATGCTGGAATACCCATCCACGGCCCATTTTCAATGCCCTGGCTGAGGGAATGAGGTTCTCACCCAAGATTTGACGGTACATGGCTCCGTCCATCGTCCCTTTGATGCGGTGAAGTTGTCCTGTCCCCTTAGCAGAAAAACACCCCCAAAGCATAATGTTTCCACCTCCATGTTTGACGGTGGGGATGGTGTTCTTGGGGTCATAGGCAGCATTCCTCCTCCTCCAAACATGGCGAGTTGAGTTGATGCCAAAGAGCTCGAATTTGGTCTCATCTGACCACAACACTTTCACCCAGATCTCCTCTGAATCATTCAGATGTTCATTGGCAAACTTCAGACGGGCCTGTATATGTGCTTTCTTGAGCAGGGGGACCTTGCGGGCGCTGCAGGATTTCAGTCCTTCACGGCGTAGTGGGTTACCAATTGTTTTCTTGGTGACTATGGTCCCAGCTGCCTTGAGATCATTGACAAGATCCTCCCGTGTAGTTCTGGGCTGATTCCTCACCGTTCTCATGATCATTGCAACTCCACGAGGTGAGATCTTGCAGGGAGCCCCAGGCCGAGGGAGATTGACAGTTATTTTGTGTTTCTTCCATTTGCGAATAATCGCACCAACTGTTGTCACCTTCTCACCAAGTTGCTTGGTGATGGTCTTGTAGCCCATTCCAGCCTTGTGTAGGTCTACAATCTTGTCCCTGACATCCTTGGAGAGATCTTTGGTCTTGGCCATGGTGGAGAGTTTGGAATCTGATTGATTGATTGCTTCTGTGGACAGGTGTCTTTTATACAGGTAACAAACTGAGATTAGGAGCACTCCCTTTAAGAGTGTGCTCCTAATCTCAGCTCGTTACCTGTATAAAAGACACCTGGGAGCCAGAAATCTTTCTGATTCAGAGGGGGTCAAATACTTATTTCCCTCATTAAAATGCAAATCAATTTATAACATTTTTGACATGCGTTTTTCTGGATTTTTTTGTTGTTATTCTGTCTCTCACTGTTCAAATAAACCTACCATTAAAATGATAGAAAGATCATTTCTTTGTCAGTGGGCAAACGTACAAAATCAGCAGGGGATCAAATACTTTTTTCCCTCACTGTATATATGTGTGTGTGTGTGTGTGTGTGTGTGTATCATTGTGGGTAATAGATTTCTTCCCCTATTTTAGTTTAATGAACCCAGATAAGTGTGGTTGCATCCCAAATGGCACCCTATTCCCTAGTTAGTGCACTACTTTTGACCAGGGTCCATAGGGTCCATAGGGCTCTGGTCAAAAGTAGTACACTATCTAGGGAATAGGGTGCCATTTGGGATGCAGCCTGTGCTGTTGCTTTGTCCACACTTGTGAATAGAACGTGCATGAAGGCGGCAGCTCCATTTTCTGAAGAGACCAGCGTGCACCACCACACTTCTGTTGTTGATTCTCAGCTGGCCTTTTATGAAGCAGCTGGAATTCCTTTTTCTTTCTTTCTCCGTCGTTCTAAGGAGCCTCTTGCAACCGAACAAATTGACTTCACATTTCAATCAATATTCAGTAAACATCCTGGATGACATCCGTGGTTGTGTTCCTATGGGCCCTGGTCTAAAGTAGTGCCCTCTATAAAGGGGAAACGGTGCCATTTGGAGCACAATCAAGTGCTTCTGAATGAGGAGAGGAAGAGAGGAGGTCTCTGCTCTCCCCTCACATTGCCTCAGTGAAGTTTCCACGGGCAAATCGAGGGTTGAATGTGTGTCAGTCTGTGAGGAGGTGCGAGGGGTGCACAGGGGGTTGTATGTGCTGTGGATCAGATATCAGATGGCCTGGGTCTGGAAACCTGCCACACGTTTCCTCACTGCACAAAAAAAGGGCTGATGGGGTCCTTTTCCTTCATAAGCCACAGCAGCATTATTCTGAGATTTCATTGGACCGGTATAGGTCAAAGAAACCGAAACTGGCAAATCTGACAACTGGATATAAGAATACAATATAATACAAAAACAATAACTGGCCGCTGATGTTGGATGATATCCCAACTTAATTTTTTTATTAAAAAGTTAGGATAAAAGTGATGAATTTGACCAGGTTTGGGGAAATTCCATTTAATTTTCCCTCATTGAAATGCAATTTTCTATTTGAAAAGCAATTTTCCTAATTGAAAATATTTTTTGCCCCATGGAAAAGCACTGGGGGGAAATGTATTTAGAATTGATATTTCAGTTTACTTCCTGAATTGACTGAAATGAAATAGAATTCACCCCAGCTCTGTAGTAATCATGAAGGTAATTCTATAACCTCATTCTGGGTCAGAATTTACTATAGGGTGAGTGTTTCTACTGTTCTGCTGTGTGAATGGGAGGCCCACCCAATGAAGATATATTCCAGTCTAGTCTAGTCTAGTCTAGTCTAGTCTAGTCTAGTCTAGTCTAGTCTAGTCCAGTCCAGTCTCTTCTATCCTAGGTCAGTGTACTGTGAGTTGTGCTGTGGGAATGAATGGGAGGCCAACCAACCTGTTGCATCCAGGCGGTAAAGGATCGTTGCCAGGAGTCCTTCTTCTCCAGGTGCAGATAGCTGTTGAAGAGGATGAGGTACATGTATCGCTCCAGATACTGGAGGCTCTTCAGAAGCAGCTGCTGCACCTCCTTCTCCGTCTTACCACTTTTAATCTGCAGGGGAATCATGGAAAGAGGAGTCATTGAAGTTATTTTATTTCAAGTGAACAGCAGCGTCCCACACTACAACGGTAACTAACACATGGTGGGGAAGAAACAATACTTTAATTTAGGTGAACTATCCCTTTAATTAATGTTTAGGTGAACTATCCCTTTAATTAATGTTTAGGTGAACTATCCCTTTAATTAATGTTTAGGTGAACTACCCCTTTAATTAATGTTTAGGTGAACTATCCCTTTAATTAATGTTTAGGTGAACTATCCCTTTAATTAATGTTTAGGTGAACTACCCCTTTAATTAATGTTTAGGTGAACTATCCCTTTAATTAATGTTTAGGTGAACTATCCCTTTAATTAATGTTTAGGTGAACTACCCCTTTAATTAATGTTTAGGTGAACTATCCCTTTAATTAATGTTTAGGTGAACTATCCCTTTAATTAATGTTTAGGTGAACTACCCCTTTAATTAATGTTTAGGTGAACTATCCCTTTAATTAATGTTTAGGTGAACTATCCCTTTAATTAATGTTTAGGTGAACTACCCCTTTAATTAATGTTTAGGTGAACTACCCCTTTAATTAATGTTTAGGTGAACTATCCCTTTAATTAATGTTTAGGTGAACTATCCCTTTAATTAATGTTTAGGTGAACTACCCCTTTACTTAATGTTTAGGTGAACTACCCCTTTAATTAATGTGTAGGTGAACTATCCCTTTAATTAATGTTTAGGTGAACTACCCCTTTAAATAATGTTTAGGTGAACTATCCCTTTAATTAATGTTTAGGTGAACTACCCCTTTAAATAATGTTTAGGTGAACTACCCCTTTAATTAATGTTTAGGTGAACTATCCCTTTAATTAATGTTTAGGTGAACTACCCCTTTAATTAATGTTTAGGTGAACTATCCCTTTAATTAATGTTTAGGTGAACTATCCCTTTAATTAATGTGGTGAATCAGACTGCTGTGAGATTGATCCCAAGACATATCTCAACTACGTTTGATCTGGGGGGGTCATTATTATGGGTGTCGTCTAATTTCTATACATGGGTAAAGACTGGGGTACTAGCAATGTGAAGGTCATGGGTTCAATTCATCAGGGATCAGATCATACACACTAAATGTATGCACATTGTAATGTATGTCACTTTGGATAATAGTGTCCTCTCAGTGCTACAGTATATAGTGTATTATCATTATATTAAAGTGGTCTCTGTTTGGCCACGCATGAATACAGCACAGCCTGGTGAGAATAAATCACAGTGCGACCCCTTCAACCGGCCTTAATAGCCAGGTAACCGCATGCCATTACGGATACATTTGAGCAGCTAAAGGTCAGATAGCTGTATGTCTCCTCTAATGGGTTATAGCAGCTAAAGGTCAGATAGCTATATGTCTCTAATGGGTTATAGCAGCTAAAGGTCAGATAGCTGTATGTCTCCTCTAATGGGTTATAGCAGCTAAAGGTCAGATAGCTGTATGTCTCTAATGGGTTATAGCAGCTAAAGGTCAGATAGCTGTATGTCTCCTCTAATGGGTTATAGCAGCTAAAGGTCAGATAGCTGTATGTCTCCTCTAATGGGTTATAGCAGCTAAAGGTCAGATAGCTGTATGTCTCCTCTAATGGGTTATAGCAGCTAAAGGTCAGATAGCTGTATGACTCCTCTAATGGGTTATAGCAGCTAAAGGTCAGATAGCTGTATGTCTCCTCTAATGGGTTATAGCAGCTAAAGGTCAGATAGCTGTATGTCTCCTCTAATGGGTTATAGCAGCTAAAGGTCAGATAGCTGTATGTCTCCTCTAATGGGTTATAGCAGCTAAAGGTCAGATAGCTGTATGTCTCCTCTAATGGGTTATAGCAGCTAAAGGTCAGATAGCTGTATGTCTCCTCTAATGGGTTATAGCAGCTAAAGGTCAGATCTGTATGTCTCCTCTAATGGGTTATAGCAGCTAAAGGTCAGATAGCTGTATGTCTCCTCTAATGGGTTATAGCAGCTAAAGGTCAGATAGCTGTATGTCTCCTCTAATCGGTTATAGCAGCTAAAGGTCAGATAGCTGTATGTCTCCTCTAATGGGTTATAGCAGCTAAAGGTCAGATAGCTGTATGTCTCCTCTAATGGGTTATAGCAGCTAAAGGTCAGATAGCTGTATGTCTCCTCTAATCGGTTATAGCAGCTAAAGGTCAGATAGCTGTATGCCTCCTCTAATGGGTTATAGCAGCTAAAGGTCAGATAGCTGTATGTCTCCTCTAATGGGTTATAGCAGCTAAAGGTCAGATAGCTGTATGTCTATGCATTTTTTCTGGGACGTAACATTCCTCAATTGGATGCTAACTAGTTAAAATATTAAATGTGGGATCTAGCTAATGATTAGGCCAATAGGGCAGATGCAGATGGGCAACCCCATGATTCAGCCTATGTATTTCTAGCCACTATGCTGCATCCGTTGGGCTACAGGTCAGAATGCTTATTGCTAACAGCAGACCGTGCCTTCAGAAAGGATTCACACCCCTTTACTTTTTCCACATTTTGTTTTGTTGCAGACTGAACTCAGAATGGATGAAATGGAGATGTTTTGTCACTGGCCGAAACACAACACCCCATAATGTCAAAGTGGAATTACGTTTAAATGTTTTTTTAACATATTAATTAAAAAACAAAAAGCTGAAATGTCTTGAGTCAATAAGTATTCAACCCCTTTGTTATGGCAAGCCTAAATCAGTTCAGTAGTAAAAATGTGCTTAACAAGTCACATAATAAATTGCATGGACTCACTCTGTGTGCAATAATAGTGTTTAACATTTTTAAATGACTACCTCATCTCTGTAACCCACACATATAATTATCTGTAAGGTCCCTCAGTCGAGCAGTGAATTTCAAACACAGATTCAACCACAAAGACCAGGGAGGTTTTCCAATGCCTCACAAAGAAGGGCACCTATTGGTAGATATACATTGAATATCTCTTTGAGCATGGTGAAGTTATTCATTACACTTTGGATGGTGTATCAATATACCCAGTCACTACTGTATAGGCGTCCTTTCTAACTCAGTTGCCGGAGAGGAAGGAAACCGTTCAGGGATTTCACCATGAGGCCAATGGCGACTTTTAAACAGTTACAGAGTTGAATGGTTGTGACAGGAAAAAACTGAGGACGGACTAACAACGTTGTAGTTACTCCACAATACTAACCTAATTGACAGAGTGAAAAGAAGGAAGCCTGTACAGAATAAAAATATTCAAAAACATGCATCCCGTTTGCAACAAGGCACTAAAGTAACACTGCACAAAATGTGGTAAAGCAATTAACTTTTTGTCCTGAAAACAAAGTGTTATGTTTGGTGAAAATCCAATACAACACATTACTGAGTACCACTCTCCATATTTTCAAGCATAGTGGTGGCTGCATCATGTTATGGGTATGCTTGTAATCCATAAGGACTGGGGAGTTTTTCAGGATAAAAAATAAATGGAATGGCGCTAAGTACAGGAAAAATCCTAGAGGAAAACCTGGTTCAGTCTGCTTTCCACCAGACACTGGGAGATGAATTCACCTTTCAGCAGGACAATAACCTAAAACACAAGGCCAAATCTACGCTGGAGTTGCTTACCAAGAAGACAGTGAACGTTCCTGAGTGGCCGAGTTACAGTTTTGACTTAAATCTTCTTGAAAATCTATAGCAAGACCTTAAAATGGTTGTCTAGCAAAAATATAAACGCAACATGCAACAATTTCAAAAATGTTACTGAGTTAGAGTTCATATGAGGAAATCAGTCAATTGAAATAAATAAATTAGGCCCTAATCTATGAATTTCACATGACTGGGCAGGGGTGGAGCCATGGGTGGGCCTTGGAGGGCATAGGCCAACCCACTTGGCAGCCAGGCCCACCCATTGGGGAGCCAGGCCCAGCCAATCAGAATCAGTTTTTCCCCACAAAAGGGCTTTATTACAGACTGAAATACTCTTCAGCACCCCACCCCCCACTCAGACGATCCTGTAGGTGGAGAAGCCAGGTGTGGAGGTCCTGGGTTGGCGTGGTTACATGTGGTTTGCGGTTGTGAGGCTGGTTGGACATACTGCCAAATTCTCTAAAACGACATTGGAGGCAGCTTATGGTAGAGCAATTAACATTCAATTCTCTGGCAACGGCTCTGGTGGACATTCCTGAAGTCAGCATGCCAAATGCACGCTCCCTCAAAACTTGAGCCATCTGTGGCATTGTGTTGTGTGACAACACTGCACATTTTAGAGTGGCCTTTGTTGTCCCCAGCGCAAGGTGCACCTGTGTAATCAGCATACTGTTTAATCAGCTTCTAGATATGCCACACCTGTCAGGTGGATGGATTATCTTGGCAAAGGAGAAATGTTCACTAAGAGGGATGTAAACAAATTTGTGCACACAATTTGAGAGAAATAAGCTTTTTGTGCGTATGGAAAATGCCTCGGATTTTTTTTTTCAGCTCATGAAACATGGGACAAACACTTTACATGTTGTGTTTATATTCTTGTTCAGTGTAACTTGAAAATCTATGGCAAGACTTGAAAATGGTTGCCTAGCAATGATTAACAACCAACTTGCTGAGCTTGAAGAATTTTGAAAATAATAATGGGTGAATGTTGCACAATCCAGGTGTGGAAAGCTCTTAAGAGACTTACCCAGAAACACTCACAGCTGTAATCGCTGCCAACGTTGCTTCTACAAAGTATTGACTGAGGGGTGTGAATACTTACGTAAAATGAGCTATATCTGTATTTCATTTTCAATAAATTTGCAGGAAATTCTAAAAACATGTTTTGACTGTCATTATCGGGTATTGTGTGTAGATGGGTAAGAAAATACATATATTTAAATCAATTTTGAATTCAGTCTGTAATACAACAAAATGTGGAATAAGTCAAGGGGTTTGGATACTTTCTGAAGGAACTGTAACGGATACAGCCTATGCATGGTCCAATATGTTAAAATAATTTTACCAATATGTTATTGGGCTCATTTTTGGAGCCTATAGAGAGGAGGTCAGAGACCTGGCAGTGTGTTGCCAGGACAACAACCTCTCCCGCAACGTGATCAAGACAAAGGAGATGATTGTGGACTACAGGAAAAGGAGGGCCAAACAGGTCCACATTAACATCGACAGGGGCTGTTGTGGAGCAGGTTGAGAGCTTCAAGTTCATTGGTGTCCACATCACCAACAAACTATCACGGTCCAAACACACCAAGACAGTCACACAGACAACACCTTTCCCCCGCAGGACTCTGAAAATATTTGGCACGGGTCCCCAGATCCTCAATAAGTTCTACAGCTGCACCATCGAGAGCATCCTGACTGGTTGCATCACCGCCTGGTACGGCAACTGCTCGGCCTCCGACCGCAAGGCGCTACAGAGGGTAGTGCGTACGGCCCAGTACATCACTGGGGCCAAGCTTCCTACCATCCAGGACCTTTATACCAGGCAGTGTCAGAGGAAGACCATCAAAATTACAAAAGACTCCAGCCACCCTAGTCATAAACTGTTCTCTCTGCTACCGCACGGCAAGCGGTACCGGAGCGCCAAGTCTAGGTCCAAATGGCTTCTTAACAGCTTCTACCCGCAAGCCATAAGACTCCTGAACAGCTAATCAAATGGCTACCAGGACTATTTGCATTGACCCTAACCTGTACCCCCCGCACATTGACTCGGTACCGGTACCCCCTGTATATAGCCTCGTTATTGTTATTTTATTGTTGCTCTTTTATTTTTTTGCTTTAGTTTATTTAGTAAAACTGCATTGTTTGTTAAGGGCTTGCAAGTAAGCATTTCAAGGTAAGTCTACACCTGTTGTATTCAGCGCATGTGACAAATTACATTTGATATGTCACCAATGAGAGCTGAAAACCTTTTAAAATAATGATATTTTTAAGGTCAGGTATGGCATCAGTGTAACAGTCCTACTAAAAGTCTGTATTTCTCTATTTGCTGTGATCCCCCCCCCCGGACAGCCTGTGAGCCCCCCCGGACAGCCTGTGAGCCCCCCCCCCCCGACAGCCTGTGAGCCCCCCCCCCCCCGACAGCCTGTGAGCCCCCCCCCCGACAGCCTGTGAGCCCCCCCCGACAGCCTGTGATGCCCCCCCCCCCCCCCCCCCCCCCCCCGACAGCCTGTGAGCCCCCCCCCGACAGCCTGTGCCCCCCCCCCTCCCTGATTTTGTCAGTTTTATGCATAATATGCATAGTATTTTTGCAATATGTCATGCATATGAACTCAAGTTAGTGCATTTTTATTTATTTATTAGTGCAGACATCAGCCAAAGAAGTGAGAGAAGGGGAGACGTCCATTTGATCAGCAGCAACGGATGAAAACAGACTGAATGACACTGAAGAGGTACACTGACAAAATAAAACAAACATGAACCTGTGTGAGAGAGAGGAATACTATATTTCCCTTGACATCGTGACGCTGAATGTAAAAAATTGCTCAACTTACCCTACACTCCCCTACTATAGGAACGTAAATCTTCAATACTTAAAAGTAAAAATACTTTAAAATTACTTTAAATCTCTTCAATGGAAGTAGTAGACCATTGAGTGTTTCTCCTAAAGAGCAGACTGCTTACAGTTCTGAGTTTAAGAGGATAATGATCTAATACCAGAGCAGTATCAGCAGCAGATAAGTAGCAAAAGTAGCAGATAAGTATCAAGTATCAAAGTGGCCATAATTCTTCTTTAAAATACACTCGTTCTCCACTCTCCTACTTTAAGTCTAACTAAAAATATGCGAGTGAAAGTCAATAACCAAGCCTAACCTAGCAATCGGGCTCCCGAGTGGCACAGCGGTCTAAGGCACTGCATCTCAGTGCTTGAGGCGTCACTACAGACCCCCTGGTTCGATTCCAGGCTGTATCACAACCGGCCGTGTTTGGGAGTCCCGTAGGGCGGAGCACAATTGGCCCAGCGTCGTCCGGGTTTTGCCGGTGTAGGCCGTCATTGTAAATAAGAATTTGTTCTTAACTGACTTGCCTAGTTAAATCTTTCTCTACGCTGAGTAACCTTGTAAATGGGGTCGTTTGGTTACTGGCACCATTGTATCTGCTGACAAGGCTCTTCGAGCAGCACTACGGCTGTGTCCCAAATTATTCCCTATTTAATGCACTGCTTTTTACCAGGGCCCATAGGGTTCTGGTCAAAAGTAGTGGACTACATAGGGAATAGGGTGCCATTTGGGACACAGTCCATTAGTCAATGTCAGTAAAAAAGGTTTTTAAATGTGAAGCCTTGATTTCTTTGGGCCTTGAGCTAAACTGGAACTGAGTCATATATGCTTCAGAGTGTTTGTAGTGGCAAGGTTGGGGGGGAGGTGGGGGGGAGGAGGGGGGGAGAGGGGTGAGGAGGGGGGCAAGGGAGGACAGGAGGGAGGTGAGGGGTGAGGAGGGGCTAGCTCCCTGTAGCATCAGAAGTCTAAGCAGAAAGCAGAATGTACTAGACTACATGATAATGAATATTTGGAACTGCCAGAATGAGGTGTGTTTGGGGTCTGATAGAAAATGTTGCGGCATTAAATTAATTGCATTTTTTAAAGGTTTCACTAACTGTATAAGGACAAATTAAGAAACATTCTACGGTGCATTAGAGCTAATAACCTGCCCTTTTACAATGTTAATAGGCCTCCTGTAGCTCAGTTGGTAGAGCATGGCGCTTGCAACGCCAGGGTTGTGGGTTCGTTTCCCACGGGGGGCCAGTATGAAAATGTATGCACTCACTAACTGTAAGTCGCTCTGGATAAGAGTGTCTGCTAAATGACTAAAATGTAAAAAAAATAGGTAATATGTGGACTGGTGGAAATAAACACTGTGTAGAGTACCAATCAGGGGCCATTTCACGGTGGGGAAGACTCCTGCCTCCGTGAGGGAGTCAGTGGTACTTCCTGTCCATTCCCAAACAGGGGCGGGAAGAGAGAGAGAGAGAGAGATCCCAGTTTTCCGAGGTCGTGTCCCAAATTGAACCCTATTCCCTACATAGTGCCCTACCTGTGACCAGAGAACTCAGACTGAGTGACTATAGAAAAGGGAATAGGGTGCCATTTGGGACGCAGCAGTCTGACTCTGATGTTGTTAAATGTTGTGCAGACGTTCCTCAGGGAACTCTCATGGGCCCTGTCGGTGGCCGGCACATGACATAATGAAAGAAAGGCAGCACATATATTCCAACATCCTGCGTCCCCCTCTCTTCTCTCCTGGTCTCGTCTGGCAGCTGAGCTAACCGGACAACAGGTGAATCCTGTCTGTCTGGGAACCCTGCGAGGCTCATGTTCATTAGTGCACAGAGTAAAATGAAAAAAAATATTTTCTTGGTTAAATTCAGGGCCGTATTCATTAGCAACTAAACGGAAGAAAGCACAACGAAACGGGTAGGGACAACCTGAACTTAAGCAGCGCTAAGTTGCAACAGAATACTATTTGCTACGGTTTGCTATGGTGCGCACTGATGAATATGACCCAGGACGTCCCTCTTCCTGTTTCAGTGTGTTCTCCTCTGTTTGGTGCCTATTGAACAGGACCCAGGTCGTCCCTGTTCCTGTTTCAGTGTGTTCTCCTCTGTTTGGTGCCTATTGAACAGGACCCAGGACGTCCCTGTTCCTGTTTCAGTGTGTTCTCCTCTGTTTGGTGCCTATTGAACAGGACCCAGGACGTCCCTCTTCCTGTTTCAGTGTGTTCTCCTCTGTTTGGTGCCTATTGAACGACCCAGGACGTCCCTCTTCCTGTTTCAGTGTGTTCTCCTCTGTTTGGTGCCTATTGAACAGGACCCTGATCCCCCTGTGCGCCCTGCCCTCCCACAAGGCTCTGAAGCAAACACTACTTCAGCACGCCTCACCTTCCTCTCAACCCTCTCTTCAGCCTGAATATAACACAGTGCCCAGTCCTGGCAGCCATACGTACTCCAGCTACACACACCCACATACACACACAAACACACACACACACACACACACACACACACACACACACAGATCAGCTGTGACTGCCCACTGCATGCTCCTCGAGGACAACACACACACACACCATAAATCCCTAAATGTGCATTGAATTAAAAACAGGAAGACATCTGTCAATTAGAAAGTTGATGTGTTGTTGTTTTTAAAAGCATTTTAATGTTCCATCATATACATATTGACATCAATGTTACGTCATATTGACATCACCCAAATCAAATCACTCCATCTGTGGATTACGTAACAGAGTAGAAAAATGCCAGCCGACGAAGATGGAGAAACACTAGGATGAAGAAACACTAGGATGAAGATGAAGAAACACTAGGATGAAGATGGAGAAACACTAGGATGAAGATGAAGAAACACTAGGATGAAGAAACACAAGGATGAAAATGGAGAAACACTAGGATGAAGATGAAGAAACACTAGGATGAAGAAACACAAGGATGAAAATGGAGAAACACTAGGATGAAGATGAAGAAACACTAGGATGAAGAAACACAAGGATGAAGATGGAGAAACACTAGAATGAAGATGGAGAAACACTAGAATGAAGATGGAGAAACACTAGGATGAAAATGGAGAAACACTAGGATGAAGATGAAGAAACACTAGGATAAAGATGAAGAAACACTAGGATGAAGATGGAGAAACACTAGGATAAAGATGAAGAAACACTAGGATAAAGATGAAGAAACACTAGGATGAAGATGGAGAAACACTAGAATGAAGATGGAGAAACACTAGGATGAAGATGAAGAAACACTAGGATGAAGATGGAGAAACACTAGGATGAAGATGGAGAAACACTAGGATGGAGAAACACTAGGATGAAGATGGAGAAACACTAGGATGAAGATGGAGAAACACTAGGATAAAGATGGAGAAACACTAGGATGAAGATGGAGAAACACTAGGATGAAGATGGAGAAACACTAGGATAAAGATGGAGAAACACTAGGATGAAGATGGAGAAACACTAGGATGAAGATGGAGAAACACTAGGATGAAGATGGAGAAACACTAGGATGAAGATGGAGAAACACTAGGATGAAGAAACACTAGGATGAAGATGGAGAAACACTAGGATGAAGATGGAGAAACACTAGGATGAAGATGGAGAAACACTAGGATGAAGATGGAGAAACACTAGGATGAAGATGGAGAAACACTAGGATGGAGAAACACTAGGATGAAGATGGAGAAACACTAGGATGAAGATGGAGAAACACTAGGATGAAGATGGAGAAACACTAGGATGAAGATGGAGAAACACTAGGATGAAGATGGAGAAACACTAGGATGAAGATGGAGAAACACTAGGATGAAGATGGAGAAACACTAGGATGAAGATGGAGAAACACTAGGATGAAGATGGAGAAACACTAGGATGAAGATGGAGAAACACTAGGATGAAGATGGAGAAACACTAGGATGAAGATGGAGAAACACTAGGATGAAGATGGAGAAACACTAGGATGAAGATGGAGAAACACTAGGATGAAGATGGAGAAACACTAGGATGAAGATGGAGAAACACTATATGAAGATGGAGAAACACTAGGATGAAGATGGAGAAACACTAGGATGAAGATGGAGAAACACTAGGATGAAGATGGAGAAACACTAGGATGAAGATGGAGAAACACTAGGATGAAGATGGAGAAACACTAGGATGAAGATGGAGAAACACTAGGATGAAGATGGAGAAACACTAGGATGAAGATGGAGAAACACTAGGATGAAGATGGAGAAACACTAGGATGAAGATGGAGAAACACTAGGATGAAGATGGAGAAACACTAGGATGAGAAACACTAGGATGAAGATGGAGAAACACTAGGATGAAGATGGAGAAACACTAGGATGAAGATGGAGAAACACTAGGATGAAGATGGAGAAACACTAGGATGAAGATGGAGAAACACTAGGATGAAGATGGAGAAACACTAGGATGAAGATGGAGAAACACTAGGATGGAGAAACACTAGGATGAAGATGGAGAAACACTAGGATGAAGATGGAGAAACACTAGGATGAAGATGGAGAAACACTAGGATGAAGATGGAGAAACACTAGGATGAAGATGGAGAAACACTAGGATGAAGATGGAGAAACACTAGGATGAAGATGGAGAAACACTAGGATGAAGATGGAGAAACACTAGGATGAAGATGGAGAAACACTAGGATGAAGATGGAGAAACACTAGATGAAGATGGAGAAACACTAGGATGAAGATGGAGAAACATTAGAATGAAGAAGGAGAAACACTAGGATGAAGATGGAGAAACACTAGGATGAAGATGGAGAAACACTAGGATGAAGATGGAGAAACACTAGGATGAAGATGGAGAAACACTAGGATGAAGATGGAGAAACACTAGGATGAAGATGGAGAAACACTAGGATGAAGATGGAGAAACACTAGGATGGAGAAACATTAGAATGAAGATGGAGAAACAGTAGGATGAAGATGGAGAAACACTAGGATGGAGAAACATTAGAATGAAGATGGAGAAACACTAGGATGAAGATGGAGAAACAGTAGGATGAAGATGGAGAAACACTAGAATGAAGATGGAGAAACACTAGGATGAAGATGGAGAAACAGTAGGATGAAGATGGAGAAACACTAGAATGAAGATGGAGAAACATTAGGATGAAGATGGAGAAACATTAGAATGAAGATGGAGAAACAGTAGGATGAAGATGGAGAAACACTAGGATAGAGAAACACTAGGATGAAGATGGAGAAACATTAGGATGAAGATGGAGAAACATTAGGATGAAGATGGAGAAACACTAGGATGAAGATGGAGAAACACTAGGATGAAGATGAAGAAACACTAGGATGAAGATGAAGAAACACTAGGATGAAGATGGAGAAACACTAGAATGAAGATGGAGAAACACTAGGATGAAGATGGAGAAACAGTAGGATGAAGATGGAGAAACACTAGGATGAAGATGGAGAAACACTAGGATGAAGATGGAGAAACACTAGGATGAAGATGGAGAAACACTAGGATGAAGATGGAGAAACACTAGGATGAAGATGGAGAAACACTAGGATGAAGATGGAGAAACACTAGGATAAAGAAACTCTAGAATGAAGATGGAGAAACACTAGGATGGAGAAACACTAGGATGAGGATGGAGAAACACTAGGATGAAGATGGAGAAACACTAGGATGAGATGGAGAAACACTAGGATGAAGATGGAGAAACATTAGGATGAAGATGGAGAAACATTAGGATGAAGATGGAGAAACACTAGGATGAAGATGGAGAAACACTAGGATGAAGATGAAGAAACACTAGGATGAAGATGGAGAAACACTAGGATGAAGATGAAGAAACACTAGGATGAAGATGAAGAAACACTAGGATGAAGATGGAGAAACACTAGGATGAAGATGAAGAAAAACTAGGATGAAGATGAGAAACACTAGGATGAAGATGGAGAAACACTAGGATGAAGATGGAGAAACACTAGGATGAAGATGAAGAAACACTAGGATGAAGATGAAGAAACACTAGGATAAAGAAACTCTAGAATGAAGATGGAGAAACACTAGGATGGAGAAACACTAGGATGAGGATGGAGAAACACTAGGATGAAGATGGAGAAACACTAGGATGAAGATGGAGAAACATTAGGATGAAGATGGAGAAACACTAGGATGAAGATGGAGAAACACTAGGATGAAGAAACACTAGGATGAAGATGGAGAAACACTAGGATAAAGAAACTCTAGAATGAAGATGGAGAAACACTAGGATGGAGAAACACTAGGATGAGGATGGAGAAACACTAGGATGAAGATGGAGAAACACTAGGATGAGGATGGAGAAACACTAGGATGAAGATGGAGAAACACTAGGATGAAGATGGAGAAACACTAGGATGAAGATGGAGAAACATTAGGATGAAGATGGAGAAACACTAGGATGGAGAAACACTAGAATGAAGATGGAGAAACATTAGGATGAAGATGGAGAAACACTAGGATGGAGAAACACTAGGATGAAGATGGAGAAACACTAGGATGGAGAAACACTAGGATGAGGATGGAGAAACACTAGAATGAAGATGGAGAAACACTAGGATGGAGAAACACTAGGATGAAGAAACACTAGGATGAAGAAACACTAGGATGAAGATGGAGAAACATTAGGATGAAGATGGAGAAACACTAGGATGAAGATGGAGAAACACTAGGATGAAGAAACACTAGGATGAGGATGGAGAAACACTAGGATGAAGATGGAGAAACACTAGGATGAAGATGGAGAAACACTAGGATGAAGATGGAGAAACACTAGGATGAAGATGGAGAAACAGTAGGATGAAGAAACAGTAGGATGAAGATGGAGAAACAGTAGGATGAAGATGGAGAAACATTAGGATGAAGAAACACTAGGATGAAGATGAAGAAACACTAGGATGAAGATGGAGAAACACTAGGATGAAGATGGAGAAACACTAGGATGAAGATGGAGAAACACTAGGATGAAGATGAAGAAACACTAGGATGAAGATGGAGAAACACTAGGATGAAGATGGAGAAACACTAGAATGAAGATGGAGAAACACTAGGATGAAGATGGAGAAACACTAGAATGAAGATGGAGAAACACTAGGATGAAGATGGAGAAACACTAGGATGAAGATGGAGAAACACTAGGATGAAGATGGAGAAACACTAGGATGAAGATGGAGAAACAGTAGGATGAAGATGGAGAAACACTAGGATGAAGATGGAGAAACACTAGAATGAAGATGGAGAAACACTAGGATGAAGATGGAGAAACACTAGGATGAAGATGGAGAAACATTAGGATGAAGATGGAGAAACATTAGGATAAAGAAACACTAGGATGAGGATGGAGAAACACTAGGATGAAGATGGAGAAACACTAGGATGAAGATGGAGAAACATTAGGATGAAGAAACACTAGGATGAAGATGGAGAAACACTAGGATGAGGATGGAGAAACACTAGGATGAGGATGGAGAAACACTAGGATGAAGAAACACTAGGATGAGGATGGAGAAACACTAGGATGAGGATGGAGAAACACTAGGATGAGGATGGAGAAACACTAGGATGAAGAAACACTAGGATGAGGATGGAGAAACACTAGGATGAAGAAACACTAGGATGAGGATGGAGAAACACTAGGATGAAGATGGAGAAACACTAGGATGAGGATGAAGAAACACTAGGATGAGGATGGAGAAACACTAGGATGAAGATGAAGAAACACTAGGATGAGGATGGAGAAACACTAGGATGAAGAAACACTAGGATGAGGATGGAGAAACACTAGGATGAAGATGGAGAAACACTAGGATGAAGATGGAGAAACACTAGGATGAAGATGGAGAAACACTAGGATGAAGATGGAGAAACACTAGGATGGAGAAACACTAGGATGAAGATGGAGAAACACTAGGATGAAGATGGAGAAACATTAGGATGAAGAAACACTAGGATGAGGATGGAGAAACACTAGGATGAGGATGGAGAAACACTACGATGAGGATGGAGAAACACTAGGATGAGGATGGAGAAACACTACGATGAGGATGAAGAAACACTAGGATGAGGATGGAGAAACACTAGGATGAGGATGGAGAAACACTAGGATGAGGATGGAGAAACACTAGGATGAAGATGGAGAAACACTAGGATGAAGATGGAGAAACATTAGGATGAAGAAACACTAGGATGAAGATGGAGAAACACTAGAATGAAGATAGAGAAACACTAGGATGAAGATGGAGAAACACTAGGATAAAGATGGAGAAACACTAGGATGAAGATGGAGAAACACTAGGATGAAGATGGAGAAACACTAGGATGGAGAAACACTAGGATGAAGATGGAGAAACACTAGGATGAAGATGGAGAAACATTAGGATGAAGAACAACATTAGGATGAAAATGGAGAAACACTAGGATGAAGATGGAGAAACACTAGAATGAAGATGGAGAAACACTAGGATGAAGATGGAGAAACACTAGGATGAAGATGGCGAAACACTAGGATGAAGATGGAGAAACATTAGGATGAAGAACAACATTAGGATGAAAATGGAGAAACACTAGGATGAAGATGGAGAAACATTAGGATGAAGATGGAGAAACAGTAGGATGAAGATGGAGAAACACTAGGATGAAGATGGAGAAACACTAGGATGAAGATGGAGAAACACTAGGATGAAGATGGAGAAACATTAGGATGAAGATGGAGAAACACTAGGATGAAGATGGAGAAACACTAGGATGAAGATGGAGAAACACTAGGATGAAGATGGAGAAACACTAGGATGAAGATGGAGAAACACTAGGATGAAGATGGAGAAACACTAGGATGAGGATGGAGAAACACTAGGATGAAGATGGAGAAACACTAGGATGAAGATGGAGAAACATTAGGATGAAGAACAACATTAGGATGAAAATGGAGAAACATTAGGATGAAGATGGAGAAACATTAGGATGAAGATGGAGAAACACTAGGATGAAGATGGAGAAACACTAGGATGAAGATGGAGAAACACTAGGATGAAGATGGAGAAACACTAGGATGAAGAAACACTAGGATGAAGAAACACTAGGATGAGGATGGAGAAACACTAGGATGAAGATGGAGAAACACTAGGATGAAGATGGAGAAACACTAGGATGAAGATGGAGAAACACTAGGATGAAGATGGAGAAACACTAGGATGAAAATGGAGAAACACTAGGATGAAGATGGAGAAACACTAGGATGAAGATGGAGAAACACTACGATGAAGATGGAGAAACATTAGGATGAAGATGTAGAAACATTAGGATGAAGATGGAGAAACACTAGGATGAAGATGGAGAAACACTAGGATGAAGATGGAGAAACAGTAGGATGAAGAAGGAGAAACACTAGGATGAAGATGGAGAAACACTAGGATGAAGATGGAGAAACACTACGATGAAGATGGAGAAACATTAGGATGAAGATGGAGAAACATTAGGATGAAGATGGAGAAACACTAGGATGAAGATGGAGAAACACTAGGATGAAGATGGAGAAACACTAGGATGGAGAAACACTAGGATGAAGATGGAGAAACATTAGGATGAAGATGGAGAAACACTAGGATGAAGATGGAGAAACATTAGGATGAAGAACAACATTAGGATGAAAATGGAGAAACATTAGGATGAAGATGGAGAAACAGTAGGATGAAAATGGAGAAACATTAGGATGAAGAAACACTAGGATGAAGATGGAGAAACATTAGGATGAAGAAACACTAGGATGAAGATGGAGAAACACTAGGATGAAGATGGAGAAACACTAGGATGAAGATGGAGAAACACTACGATGAAGATGGAGAAACACTAGGATGAAGATGGAGAAACACTACGATGAAGATGGAGAAACACTAGGATGAAGATGGAGAAACACTACGATGAAGATGAAGAAACACTAGGATGAAGATGGAGAAACACTAGGATGAAGATGGAGAAACACTACGATGAAGATGGAGAAACACTAGGATGAAGATGGAGAAACACTACGATGAAGATGGAGAAACACTAGGATGAAGATGGAGAAACAGTAGGATGAAGAAACACTAGGATGAAGATGGAGAAACATTAGGATGAAGATGGAGAAACACTAGGATGAAGATGGAGAAACACTAGGATGAAGAAACACTAGGATGAAGATGGAGAAACATTAGGATGAAGAAACACTAGGATGAAGATGGAAAAACACTAGGATGAAGATGGAGAAACATTAGGATGAAGATGGAGAAACACTAGGATGAAGATGGAGAAACACTAGGATGAAGATGGAGAAACATTAGGATGAAGATGGAGAAACACTAGGATGAAGATGGAGAAACACTAGGATGAAGATGGAGAAACACTACGATGAAGATGGAGAAACATTAGGATGAAGATGGAGAAACACTAGGATGAAGATGGAGAAACACTAGGATGAAGATGGAGAAACACTAGGATGAAGATGGAGAAACACTACGATGAAGATGGAGAAACACTAGGATGAAGATGGAGAAACACTAGGATGAAGATGGAGAAACAGTAGGATGAAGAAACACTAGGATGAAGATGGAGAAACACTACGATGAAGATGGAGAAACATTAGGATGAAGATGGAGAAACACTACGATGAAGATGGAGAAACACTAGGATGAAGATGGAGAAACACTAGGATGAAGATGGAGAAACACTAGGATGAAGATGGAGAAACACTAGGATGGAGAAACACTAGGATGAAGATGGAGAAACACTAGGATGAAGATGGAGAAACACTAGGATGAAGATGGAGAAACATAGGATGAGAAACACTAGGATGAGGATGGAGAAACACTAGGATGAAGATGGAGAAACACTACGATGAGGATGGAGAAACACTAGGATGAGGATGGAGAAACACTACGATGAGATGAAGAAACACTAGGATGAGATGGAGAAACACTAGGATGAGGATGGAGAAACACTAGGATGAAGGATGGAGAAACACTAGGATGAAGATGGAGAAACACTAGGATGAAGATGGAGAAACACTAGGATGAAGATGGAGAAACACTAGGATGAAGATGAGAAACACTAGGATGAAGATGGAGAAACACTAGGATGAAGATGGAGAAACACTAGGATGAAGATGGAGAAACACTAGGATGAAGATGGAGAAACACTAGGATGAAGATGGAGAAACACTAGGATGAAGATGGAGAAACACTAGGATGAAGATGGAGAAACACTAGGATGAAGATGGAGAAACACTAGGATGAAGATGGAGAAACACTAGGATGAAGATGGAGAAACACTAGGATGAAGATGGAGAAACACTAGGATGAAGATGGAGAAACACTAGGATGAAGATGGAGAAACACTAGGATGAAGATGGAGAAACACTAGGATGAAGATGGAGAAACACTAGGATGAAGATGGAGAAACACTAGGATGAAGATGGAGAAACACTAGGATGAAGATGGAGAAACACTAGGATGAAGATGGAGAAACACTAGGATGAAGATGGAGAAACACTAGGATGAAGATGGAGAAACACTAGGATGAAGATGGAGAAACACTAGGATGAAGATGGAGAAACACTAGGATGAAGAGAAACATAGGATGGAGAAACACTAGGATGAAGATGGAGAAACACTAGGATGAAGATGGAGAAACACTAGGATGAAGATGGAGAAACACTAGGATGAAGATGGAGAAACACTAGGATGAAGATGGAGAAACACTAGGATGAAGAAACACTAGGATGAGGATGGAGAAACACTAGGATGAAGATGGAGAAACACTAGGATGAAGATGGAGAAACACTAGGATGAAGATGGAGAAACACTAGGATGAAGATGGAGAAACACTAGGATGAAGATGGAGAAACACTAGGATGAAGATGGAGAAACACTAGGATGAAGATGGAGAAACACTAGGATGAAGATGGAGAAACACTAGGATGAAGATGGAGAAACACTAGGATGAAGATGGAGAAACACTAGGATGAAGATGGAGAAACACTAGGATGAAGATGGAGAAACACTAGGATGAAGATGGAGAAACACTAGGATGAAGATGGAGAAACACTAGGATGAAGATGGAGAAACACTAGGATGAAGATGGAGAAACACTAGGATGAAGATGGAGAAACATTAGGATGAAGATGGAGAAACACTAGGATGAAGATGGAGAAACACTAGGATGAAGATGGAGAAACACTAGGATGGAGAAACACTAGGATGAAGATGGAGAAACACTAGGATGAAGATGGAGAAACACTAGGATGAAGATGGAGAAACACTAGGATGAAGAACAACATTAGGATGAAATGGAGAAACATTAGGATGAAGATGGAGAAACAGTAGGATGAAGATGGAGAAACAGATGAGATGGAGAAACACTAGGATGAAGAAACACTAGGATGAAGATGGAGAAACACTAGGATGAGATGAGAAACACTAGGATGAAGATGGAGAAACACTAGGATAAAGATGGAGAAACACTAGGATGAAGATGGAGAAACACTAGGATGAAGATGGAGAAACACTAGGATGAAGATGGAGAAACACTAGGATGAAGATGGAGAAACACTAGGATGAAGATGGAGAAACACTAGGATGAAGATGGAGAAACACTAGGATGAAGATGGAGAAACACTAGGATGAAGATGGAGAAACACTAGGATGAAGATGGAGAAACACTAGGATGAAGATGGAGAAACACTAGGATGAAGATGGAGAAACACTAGGATGAAGATGGAGAAACACTAGGATGAAGATGGAGAAACACTAGGATGAAGATGGAGAAACACTAGGATGAAGATGGAGAAACACTAGGATGAAGATGGAGAAACACTAGGATGAAGATGGAGAAACACTAGGATGAAGATGGAGAAACACTAGGATGAAGAACTGGAGATGAAGATGGAGAAACACTAGGATGAAGATGGAGAAACATTAGGATGAAGATGGAGAAACACTAGGATGAAGATGGAGAAACACTAGGATGAAGATGGAGAAACACTAGGATGAAGATGGAGAAACACTAGGATGAAGATGGAGAAACACTAGGATGAAGATGGAGAAACACTAGGATGAAGATGGAGAAACACTAGGATGAAGATGGAGAAACACTAGGATGAAGATGGAGAAACACTAGGATGAAGATGGAGAAACACTAGGATGAAGATGGAGAAACACTAGGATGAAGATGGAGAAACACTAGGATGAAGATGGAGAAACACTAGGATGAAGATGGAGAAACACTAGGATGAAGATGGAGAAACACTAGGATGAAGATGGAGAAACACTAGGATGAAGATGGAGAAACACTAGGATGAAGATGGAGAAACACTAGGATGAAGATGGAGAAACACTAGGATGAAGATGGAGAAACACTAGGATGAAGATGGAGAAACACTAGGATGAAGATGGAGAAACACTAGGATGAAGATGGAGAAACACTAGGATGAAGATGGAGAAACACTAGGATGAAGATGGAGAAACACTAGGATGAAGATGGAGAAACACTAGGATGAAGATGGAGAAACACTAGGATGAAGATGGAGAAACACTAGGATGAAGATGGAGAAACACTAGGATGAAGATGGAGAAACACTAGGATGAAGATGGAGAAACACTAGGATGAAGATGGAGAAACACTAGGATGAAGATGGAGAAACACTAGGATGAAGATGGAGAAACACTAGGATGAGATGAGAAACACTAGGATGAAGATGGAGAAACACTAGGATGAAGATGGAGAAACACTAGGATGAAGATGGAGAAACACTAGGATGAAGATGGAGAAACACTAGGATGAAGATGGAGAAACACTAGGATGAAGATGGAGAAACACTAGGATGAAGATGGAGAAACACTAGGATGAAGATGGAGAAACACTAGGATGAAGATGGAGAAACACTAGGATGAAGATGGAGAAACACTAGGATGAAGATGGAGAAACACTAGGATGAAGATGGAGAAACACTAGGATGGAGAAACACTAGGATGAAGATGGAGAAACACTAGGATGAAGATGGAGAAACATTAGGATGAAGAACAACATTAGGATGAAAATGGAGAAACACTAGGATGAAGATGGAGAAACACTAGAATGAAGATGGAGAAACACTAGGATGAAGATGGAGAAACACTAGGATGAAGATGGAGAAACACTAGGATGAAGATGGAGAAACATTAGGATGAAGAACAACATTAGGATGAAAATGGAGAAACACTAGGATGAAGATGGAGAAACATTAGGATGAAGATGGAGAAACAGTAGGATGAAGATGGAGAAACACTAGGATGAAGATGGAGAAACACTAGGATGAAGATGGAGAAACACTAGGATGAAGATGGAGAAACATTAGGATGAAGATGGAGAAACACTAGGATGAAGATGGAGAAACACTAGGATGAAGATGGAGAAACACTAGGATGAAGATGGAGAAACACTAGGATGAAGATGGAGAAACACTAGGATGAAGATGGAGAAACACTAGGATGAGATGGAGAAACACTAGGATGAAGATGGAGAAACACTAGGATGAAGATGGAGAAACATTAGGATGAAGAAGAAACATTAGGATGAAAATGGAGAAACACTAGGATGAAGATGGAGAAACACTAGGATGAAGATGGAGAAACACTAGGATGAAGATGGAGAAACACTAGGATGAAGATGGAGAAACACTAGGATGAAGATGGAGAAACACTAGGATGAAGAAACACTAGGATGAAGAAACACTAGGATGAAGAAACACTAGGATGAAGATGGAGAAACACTAGGATGAAGATGGAGAAACACTAGGATGAAGATGGAGAAACACTAGGATGAAGATGGAGAAACACTAGGATGAAGATGGAGAAACACTAGGATGAAGATGGAGAAACACTAGGATGAAGATGGAGAAACACTACGATGAAGATGGAGAAACATTAGGATGAAGATGGAGAAACATTAGGATGAAGATGGAGAAACACTAGGATGAAGATGGAGAAACACTAGGATGAAGATGGAGAAACAGTAGGATGAAGAAGGAGAAACACTAGGATGAAGATGGAGAAACACTAGGATGAAGATGGAGAAACACTACGATGAAGATGGAGAAACAGGATGAAGATGGAGAAACATTAGGATGAAGATGGAGAAACACTAGGATGAAGATGGAGAAACACTAGGATGAAGATGGAGAAACACTAGGATGGAGAAACACTAGGATGAAGATGGAGAAACATTAGGATGAAGATGGAGAAACACTAGGATGAAGATGGAGAAACATTAGGATGAAGAACAACATTAGGATGAAAATGGAGAAACATTAGGATGAAGATGGAGAAACAGTAGGATGAAGATGGAGAAACATTAGGATGAAGAAACACTAGGATGAAGATGGAGAAACATTAGGATGAAGAAACACTAGGATGAAGATGGAGAAACACTAGGATGAAGATGGAGAAACACTAGGATGAAGATGGAGAAACACTACGATGAAGATGGAGAAACACTAGGATGAAGATGGAGAAACACTACGATGAAGATGGAGAAACACTAGGATGAAGATGGAGAAACACTACGATGAAGATGAAGAAACACTAGGATGAAGATGGAGAAACACTAGGATGAAGATGGAGAAACACTAGGATGAAGATGGAGAAACACTACGATGAAGATGGAGAAACACTACGATGAAGATGGAGAAACACTAGGATGAAGATGGAGAAACAGTAGGATGAAGAAACACTAGGATGAAGATGGAGAAACATTAGGATGAAGATGGAGAAACACTAGGATGAAGATGGAGAAACACTAGGGTGAAGAAACACTGGGATGAAGATGGAGAAACATTAGGATGAAGAAACACTAGGATGAAGATGGAGAAACATTAGGATGAAGATGGAGAAACACTAGGATGAAGATGGAGAAACACTAGGATGAAGATGGAGAAACATTAGGATGAAGATGGAGAAACACTAGGATGAAGATGGAGAAACACTAGGATGAAGATGGAGAAACACTACGATGAAGATGGAGAAACATTAGGATGAAGATGGAGAAACACTAGGATGAAGATGGAGAAACACTAGGATGAAGATGGAGAAACACTAGGATGAAGATGGAGAAACACTACGATGAAGATGGAGAAACACTAGGATGAAGATGGAGAAACACTACGATGAAGATGGAGAAACACTAGGATGAAGATGGAGAAACAGTAGGATGAAGAAACACTAGGATGAAGATGGAGAAACACTACGATGAAGATGGAGAAACATTAGGATGAAGATGGAGAAACACTACGATGAAGATGGAGAAACACTAGGATGAGGATGGAGAAACACTAGGATGAAGATGGAGAAACACTAGGATGAAGATGGAGAAACACTAGGATGAAGATGGAGAAACACTAGGATGAAGATGGAGAAACACTAGGATGGAGAAACACTAGGATGAAGATGGAGAAACACTAGGATGAAGATGGAGAAACACTAGGATGAAGATGGAGAAACATTAGGATGAAGAAACACTAGGATGAGGATGGAGAAACACTAGGATGAGGATGGAGAAACACTACGATGAGGATGGAGAAACACTAGGATGAGGATGGAGAAACACTACGATGAGGATGAAGAAACACTAGGATGAGGATGGAGAAACACTAGGATGAGGATGGAGAAACACTAGGATGAGGATGGAGAAACACTAGGATGAAGATGGAGAAACACTAGGATGAAGATGGAGAAACATTAGGATGAAGAAACACTAGGATGAAGATGGAGAAACACTAGAATGAAGATAGAGAAACACTAGGATGAAGATGGAGAAACACTAGGATGAAGATGGAGAAACACTAGGATGAAGATGGAGAAACACTAGGATGAAGATGGAGAAACACTAGGATGGAGAAACACTAGGATGAAGATGGAGAAACACTAGGATGAAGATGGAGAAACATTAGGATGAAGAACAACATTAGGATGAAAATGGAGAAACACTAGGATGAAGATGGAGAAACACTAGGAATGAAGATGGAGAAACACTAGGATGAAGATGGAGAAACACTAGGATGAAGATGGAGAAACACTAGGATGAAGATGGAGAAACACTAGGATGAGATGGAGAAACATTAGGATGAAGATGGAGAAACACTAGGATGAAGATGGAGAAACACTAGGATGAAGATGGAGAAACACTAGGATGAAGATGGAGAAACACTAGGATGAAGATGGAGAAACACTAGGATGAAGATGGAGAAACACTAGGATGAAGATGGAGAAACACTAGGATGAAGATGGAGAAACACTAGGATGAAGATGGAGAAACACTAGGATGAAGATGGAGAAACACTAGGATGAAGATGGAGAAACACTAGGATGAAGATGGAGAAACACTAGGATGAAGATGGAGAAACACTAGGATGAAGATGGAGAAACACTAGGATGAAGATGGAGAAACACTAGGATGAAGATGGAGAAACACTAGGATGAAGATGGAGAAACACTAGGATGAAGATGGAGAAACACTAGGATGAAGATGGAGAAACACTAGGATGAAGATGGAGAAACACTAGGATGAAGATGGAGAAACACTAGGATGAAGATGGAGAAACACTAGGATGAAGATGGAGAAACACTAGGATGAAGATGGAGAAACACTAGGATGAAGATGGAGAAACACTAGGATGAAGATGGAGAAACACTAGGATGAAGATGGAGAAACACTAGGATGAAGATGGAGAAACACTAGGATGAAGATGGAGAAACACTAGGATGAAGATGAAACACTAGGATGAAGATGGAGAAACACTAGGATGGAAGAAACACTAGGATGAAGATGGAGAAACACTAGGATGAAGATGGAGAAACACTAGGATGAAGATGGAGAAACACTAGGATGAAGATGGAGAAACACTAGGATGAAGATGGAGAAACACTAGGATGAAGATGGAGAAACACTAGGATGAAGATGGAGAAACACTAGGATGAAGATGGAGAAACACTAGGATGAAGATGGAGAAACACTAGGATGAAGATGGAGAAACACTAGGATGAAGATGGAGAAACACTAGGATGAAGATGGAGAAACACTAGGATGAAGATGGAGAAACACTAGGATGAAGATGGAGAAACACTAGGATGAAGATGGAGAAACACTAGGATGAAGATGGAGAAACACTAGGATGAGATGGAGAAACACTAGGATGAAGATGGAGAAACAGTAGGATGAAGATGGAGAAACACTAGGATGAAAGATGGAGAAACACTAGGATGAAGATGGAGAAACACTAGGATGAAGATGGAGAAACATTAGGATGAAGATAAACACTACGATGAAGATGGAGAAACACTAGGATGAAGAAACACTAGGATGAAAATGGAGAAACACTAGGATGAAGATGGAGAAACACTAGGATGAAGATGGAGAAACACTAGGATGAAGATGGAGAAACACTAGGATGGAGAAACACTAGGATGAAGATGGAGAAACACTAGGATGAAGATGGAGAAACACTAGGATGAAGATGGAGAAACACTAGGATGAAGAAACACTAGGATGAGGATGGAGAAACACTAGGATGAGGATGGAGAAACACTACGATGAGATGGAGAAACACTAGGATGAAGATGGAGAAACACTACGATGAGGATGAAGAAACACTAGGATGAAGATGGAGAAACACTAGGATGAGGATGGAGAAACACTAGGATGAGATGGAGAAACACTAGGATGAAGATGGAGAAACACTAGGATGAAGATGGAGAAACACTAGGATGAAGAGAAACACTAGGATGAAGATGGAGAAACACTAGGATGAAGATGGAGAAACACTAGGATGAAGATGGAGAAACACTAGGATGAAGATGGAGAAACACTAGGATGAAGATGGAGAAACACTAGGATGGAGAAACACTAGGATGAAGATGGAGAAACACTAGGATGAAGATGGAGAAACACTAGGATGAAGATGGAGAAACACTAGGATGAAGATGGAGAAACACTAGGATGAAGATGGAGAAACACTAGGATGAAGATGGAGAAACACTAGGATGAAGATGGAGAAACACTAGGATGAAGATGGAGAAACACTAGGATGAAGATGGAGAAACACTAGGATGAAGATGGAGAAACACTAGGATGAAGATGGAGAAACACTAGGATGAAGATGGAGAAACACTAGGATGAAGATGGAGAAACACTAGGATGAAGATGGAGAAACACTAGGATGAAGATGGAGAAACACTAGGATGAAGATGGAGAAACACTAGGATGAAGATGGAGAAACACTAGGATGAAGATGGAGAAACACTAGGATGAAGATGGAGAAACACTAGGATGAAGATGGAGAAACACTAGGATGAAGATGGAGAAACACTAGGATGAAGATGGAGAAACACTAGGATGAAGATGGAGAAACACTAGGATGAAGATGGAGAAACACTAGGATGAAGATGGAGAAACACTAGGATGAAGATGGAGAAACACTAGGATGAAGATGGAGAAACACTAGGATGAAGATGGAGAAACACTAGGATGAAGATGGAGAAACACTAGGATGAAGATGGAGAAACACTAGGATGAAGATGGAGAAACACTAGGATGAAGATGGAGAAACACTAGGATGAAGATGGAGAAACACTAGGATGAAGATGGAGAAACACTAGGATGAAGATGGAGAAACACTAGGATGAAGATGGAGAAACACTAGGATGAAGATGGAGAAACACTAGGATGAAGATGGAGAAACACTAGGATGAAGATGGAGAAACACTAGGATGAAGATGGAGAAACACTAGGATGAAGATGGAGAAACACTAGGATGAAGATGGAGAAACACTAGGATGAAGATGGAGAAACACTAGGATGAAGATGGAGAAACACTAGGATGAAGATGGAGAAACACTAGGATGAAGATGGAGAAACACTAGGATGAAGATGGAGAAACACTAGGATGAAGATGGAGAAACACTAGGATGAAGATGGAGAAACACTAGGATGAAGATGGAGAAACACTTAGGATGAAGATGGAGAAACACTAGGATGAAGATGGAGAAACACTAGGATGGAGAAACACTAGGATGAAGATGGAGAAACATTAGGATGAAGATGGAGAAACATTAGGATGAAGATGGAGAAACACTAGGATGAAGATGGAGAAACACTAGGATGAAGATGGAGAAACACTAGGATGAAGATGGAGAAACACTAGGATGAAGATGGAGAAACACTAGGATGAAGATGGAGAAACACTAGGATGAAGATGGAGAAACACTAGGATGAAGATGGAGAAACACTAGGATGAAGATGGAGAAACACTAGGATGAAGATGGAGAAACACTAGGATAAAGATGGAGAAACACTAGGATGAAGATGGAGAAACACTAGGATGAAGATGGAGAAACACTAGGATGAAGATGGAGAAACACTAGGATGAAGATGGAGAAACACTAGGATGAAGATGGAGAAACACTAGGATGAAGATGGAGAAACACTAGGATGAAGATGGAGAAACACTAGGATGAAGATGGAGAAACACTAGGATGAAGATGGAGAAACACTAGGATGAAGATGGAGAAACACTAGGATGAAGATGGAGAAACACTAGGATGAAGATGGAGAAACACTAGGATGAAGATGGAGAAACACTAGGATGAAGATGGAGAAACACTAGGATGAAGATGGAGAAACACTAGGATGAAGATGGAGAAACACTAGGATGAAGATGGAGAAACACTAGGATGAAGATGGAGAAACACTAGGATGAAGATGGAGAAACACTAGGATGAAGATGGAGAAACACTAGGATGAAGATGGAGAAACACTAGGATGAGAAACACTAGGATGAAGATGGAGAAACACTAGGATGAAGATGGAGAAACACTAGGATGAAGATGGAGAAACACTAGGATGAAGATGGAGAAACACTAGGATGAAGATGGAGAAACACTAGGATGAAGATGGAGAAACACTAGGATGAAGATGGAGAAACACTAGGATGAAGATGGAGAAACACTAGGATGAAGATGGAGAAACACTAGGATGAAGATGGAGAAACACTAGGATGAAGATGGAGAAACACTAGGATGAAGATGGAGAAACACTAGGATGAAGATGGAGAAACACTAGGATGAAGATGGAGAAACACTAGGATGAAGATGGAGAAACATTAGGATGAAGAAACACTACGATGAAGATGGAGAAACACTAGGATGAAGATGGAGAAACATTAGGATGAAGATGGAGAAACACTAGGATGAAGATGGAGAAACACTAGGATGAAGATGGAGAAACACTAGGATGAAGATGGAGAAACACTAGGATGAAGATGGAGAAACATTAGGATGAAGATGGAGAAACACTAGGATGAAGATGGAGAAACATTAGGATGAAGATGGAGAAACACTAGGATGGAGATGGAGAAACACTAGGATGAAGATGGAGAAACATTAGGATGAAGATGGAGAAACACTAGGATGAAGATGGAGAAACATTAGGATGAAGATGGAGAAACACTAGGATGAAGATGGAGAAACACTAGGATGAAGATGGAGAAACACTAGGATGAAGATGGAGAAACACTAGGATGAAGATGAGAAACACTAGGATGAAGATGGAGAAACACTAGGATGAAGATGGAGAAACACTAGGATGAAGATGGAGAAACACTAGGATGAAGATGGAGAAACACTAGGATGAAGATGGAGAAACACTAGGATGAAGATGGAGAAACACTAGGATGAAGATGGAGAAACACTAGGATGAAGATGGAGAAACAGTAGGATGAAGATGGAGAAACACTAGGATGGAGATGGAGAAACACTAGGATGAAGATGGAGAAACACTAGGATGAAGATGGAGAAACAGTAGGATGAAGATGGAGAAACATTAGGATGAAGATGGAGAAACACTAGGATGAAGATGGAGAAACAGTAGGATGAAGATGGAGAAACATTAGGATGAAGATGGAGAAACAGTAGGATGAAGATGGAGAAACACGTAGGATGAAGATGGAGAAACACTAGGATGAAGATGGATAAACAGTAGGATGAAGATGTCCAGAAGTGGGAGTTGTCAGAGTCAGTCAGTCAGACATTCAGTGGAACTAAGGAGGGGGAGGAGTCTCTCTCTCTCTCTCTGAATATTTAAGGGAAGGCTCGCTGTGAAACACAGCACAACCACAACTAGATGGATGTCCTCCACAGCCCTGCCAGGCTCGCTGTGAAACACAGCCCAACCACAACTAGACCACTGTTGCAGCAGCAGGAGGCTCAAGGATGGTTTGGGGTTGTGGGGCATGTTTGTGTGTGGGGTGTGTGTGTGTGTGTGTGTGTGTGTGTGTGTGTGTGTGTGTGTGGTGTGAGATAGATTAACCATGTTCCATTTGAAGAAACACACAGAAAAGCTCAGAAAAGCTCCTCAACTCATCCCTAGTACCCACATAACGCGGTCATCCAGAGTAACCCAGACAGGACTAAAGGGGACTAATAGAGAGTCTGAGAAAGACAGGACTACAGGGTACTAACAGAGGGTCTGAGAGAGACAGGACTACAGGGTACTAACAGAGGGTCTGAGAGAGACAGGACTAGAGGGTACTAACAGAGGGTCTGAGAGAGACAGGACTACAGGGTACTAACAGAGGGTCTGAGAGAGAGACAGGACTACAGGGTACTAACAGAGGGTCTGAGAGAGAGACAGGGACTAGAGGGTACTAACAGAGGGTCTGAGAGAGACAGGACTAGAGGGTACTAACAGAGGGTCTGAGAGAGACAGGACTACAGGGTACTAACAGAGGGTCTGAGAGAGACAGGACTAGAGGGTACTAACAGAGGGTCTGAGAGAGACAGGACTAGAGGGTACTAACAGAGGGTCTGAGAGAGACAGGACTACAGGGTACTAACAGAGGGTCTGAGAGAGACAGGACTACAGGGTACTAACAGAGGGTCTGAGAGAGACAGGACTAGAGGGTACTAACAGAGGGTCTGAGGGAGACAGGACTACAGGGTACTAACAGAGGGTCTGAGAGAGACAGGACTAGAGGGTACTAACAGAGGGTCTGAGAGAGACAGGACTAGAGGGTACTAACAGAGGGTCTGAGAGAGACAGGACTAGAGGGTACTAACAGAGGGTCTGAGAGAGACAGGACTAGAGGGTACTAACAGAGGGTCTGAGAGAGACAGGACTACAGGGTACTAACAGAGGGTCTGAGAGAGACAGGACTAGAGGGTACTAACAGAGGGTCTGAGAGAGACAGGACTACAGGGTACTAACAGAGGGTCTGAGAGAGACAGGACTACAGGGTACTAACAGAGGGTCTAAGAGAGACAGGACTACAGGGTACTAACAGAGGGTCTGAGAGAGGGAAAGGCTCCAGTCCACGTTATCACTCTGAATGCTGAACTGCTTGTGGTTGTGTCCCAAACTGCACCCTATCCCCTATGTACACTAAGGAACAGAGTGCAATTTGGGACACAGCCAATGACTGTTGTGTGAGCTATTGCTTATACCTGTCCATTAATCCACATGGATAGGATTTAGTAGAAACAGAGTTAACACAAATTACTGATAGAAGAAAGTTGAGGGATTTGCACAAATCTGCACCATCACGTTCAAACTCTACTTTCTCCACTGGGTCTGCTATGAAGAAAGCGGACTCTACAGCATAGCTGCATTACAGCAACACTAACAACAGTGTTTACAGTACACAGTCGTTTTTTACAGCCGCAGAACTGCGACAGCGCAAGGATTCATAACGTTTTAAAACAGGTAATGTTAGGAGGATGAATTTAGTTTTCTCTGTTAAACCCCAGAGCTGGGCTGGCACTAGAATACACAGAGGTCTTCCCTTTCTCACACAGGGCTCCATCCTAAAAATCAACCTATTCCCACATAGTGCACTGGTCAAAGTATTGCATTAAATAGGGAATAGGGAGCCATTTGGGACGGAAGCAGAGGTTCTCCGGTAATCTCCTTCAGGCATGCAAGTCCCCCTCCCCTCCTCTCAGGCCAGGACAGAGCACAGCTGGCTGGAGGAGGGCACCCCTAACCCCCTTAATAAGCCATGGAGCGCACGCACACGCACATACACGCCCGCACACACACACACACGCACACACACACACACACACGCGCACACACACACACACACACACACACACACACACACACACACACACACACACACACACACACACACACACACACACACACACACACACACACACACACACACACACACACACACACACACACACACACACACACACGCGCACACACACACACACACACACACGCGCGCGCACACACACGCTGATCTGTAAACTGGCACAGTGTGACAGCATGTAACTAATCCCAAACAATTGAAAAAAATGAGTGCTTCATTAAATTGAGGGTGGTGACAGTGCTGGGATTAAAATAAGGCTGGTGTGGAGTGAGTCTGCTCTTTCTTTATAGCTTTGTGTCTCGCTAATTGTTGTACCATTTTCCTCTTGGTGTCCATAAAGCATCAATGACAAAGGTTCAACTTGAATGAATGAGCAGAACGTGTTAAAAATATACTTGACGCTAATTGCAAGATCCCTTTTAATAATGAGCCGGAGGGCCCTATTCCCTTAGTAGTGCACTACTATTACCCAGGGCCCCTAGGGTTCTACATAGGGAATAGGGTACCAGTGGGACACACACAGGCTGTTTGAACAGAGGCAGTCAGAAGTTAATAATAATAATAATAATAATAATACGCCATTTAGCAGACGCTTTTATCCAAAGCGACTTACAGTCATGCGTGCATACATTTTTGTGTATGGGTGGTCCCGGGGATCGAACCCACTACCTTGGCGTTACAAGCGCCGTGCTCTACCAGCTGAGCTACAGAGGACCAAGTTGAGGGGTGAAGCGTTCCCCTTCCCCTACCTCTCTAATAAGGACAGAGAGAGAGAGAGAGCGAGAGCGAGAGAGAGAGCGGCATCAAAGCCAAAGGAACTGAATAATATTAAGAAACGCTATAGATGGAAGGAAAGTAGTGTCGAAACCTAACAAAAAACTATTAGTCAACAATAAATTCAATCCCTTCTAGACAACTTCCTGGACAAAACGTTCCACTGTAATAGTGAAGGTGTAAACTTGGCAGTAGAAAACCTAAACAGTATATTTGACCTCTCAGCTTCCCTATCAAATCTAAACATCTCTAACAGAAAACCCGAAGAAAAGTAACAACAATGACAAATGGTTTGATGAAGAATGCAAAAACCTAAGAAAGAAATTGAGAAACCTATCCAACCAGAAACATAGAGACCCAGTAAACCTGAGCCTACGCCTTCACTATGGTGAATCACTAAAACAATACAGAAACACACTACGGAAAAAGAAGGAACAGCACGTCAGAAATCAGCTCAATGTAATTGAAGAATCCATAGACTCTAACCACTTCTGGGAAAATTGGAAAACACTAAACAAACAACAACACGAAGAGCTATCTATCCAAAACGGAGATGTTTGGGTAAACCACTTCTCCAATCTTTTTGGCCCTATAACAAAGAACAAACAGCATAGAAATACACTGCTCAAAAAAATTAAGGGAACACTTAAACAACACAATGTAACTCCAAGTCAATCACACTTCTGTGAAATCAAACTGTCCACTTAGGAAGCAACACTGATTGACAATAAATGTCACATGCTGTTGTGCAAATGGGATAGACAACAGGTGGAAATTATAGGCAATAAGCAAGACACCCCCAATAAAGGACTGGTTTTGCAGGTGTTGACCACAGACCACTTCTCAGTTCCTATGCTTCCTGGCTGATGTTTTGGTCACTTTTGAATGCTTTCACTCTAGTGGTAGCATGAGACGGAGTCTACAACCCACACAAGTGGCTCAGGTAGTGCAGCTCATCCAGGATGGCACATCAATGCGAGCTGTGGCAAGAAGGTTTGCTGTGTCTGTCAGCGTAGTGTCCAGAGCATGGAGGTGCTACCAGGAGACAGGCCAGTACATCAGGAGACGTAGAGGAGGCCGTAGGAGGGCAGCAACCCAGAAGCAGGACCGCTACCTCCTCCTTTGTGCAAGGAGGAGCAGGAGGAGCACTGCCAGAGCCCTGCAAAATGACCTCCAGCAGGCCACAAATGTGCATGTGTCTGCTCAAACGGTCAGAAAAAGACTCCATGAGCGTGGTATGAGGGCCCGACGTCCACAGGTGGGGGTTGTGCTTACAGCCCAACACTGTGCAGGACGTTTGGCATTTGCCAGAGAACACCAAGATTGGCAAATTCGCCACTGGCGCACTGTGCTCTTCACAGATGAAAGCAGGTTCACACTGAGCACATGTGACAGACGTGACAGAGTCTGGAGACGCCATGGAGAACGTTCTGCTGCCTGCAACATCCTCCAGCATGACCGGTTTGGCGTGGTGTGGGGTGGCATTTCTTTGGGGGGGGGGGGGGGGGGGGGGTCGCACAGCCCTCCATGTGCTCGCCAGAGGTAGCCTGACTGCCATTAGGTACCGAGATGAGATCCTCAGACCCCTTGTGAGACCATATGCTGGTGCGGTTGGCCCTGGGTTCCTCCTAATGCAAGACAATGCTAGACCTCATGTGGCTGGAGTGTGTCAGCAGTTCCTGCAAGAGGAAGGCATTGATGCTATGGACTGGCCCGCCCGTTCCCCAGACCTGAATCCAATTGAGCACATCTGGGACATCATGTCTCGCTCCATCCACCAACGCCACGTTGCACCACAGACTGTCCAGGAGTTGGCGGATGCTTTAGTCCAGGTCTGGGAGGAGATCCCTCAGGAGACCATCCGCCACCTCATCAGGAGCATGCCCAGGCGTTGTAGGGAGGTCCTACAGGCACGTGGAGGCCACACACACTACTGAGCCTCATTTTGACTTGTTTTAAGGACATTACATCAAAGTTGGATCAGCCTGTAGTGTGGTTTTCCACTTTAATTTTGAGTGTGACTCCAAATCCAGACCTCCATGGGTTGATACATTTGATTTCCATTGATAATTTTTGTGTGATTTTGTTGTCAGCACATTCAACTATGTAAAGAAAAAAGTATTTAATAAGATTATTTCATTTATTCAGATCTAGGATGTGTTATTTTAGTGTACCCTTTATTTTTTTGAGCAGTGTATACATGATCAAATGCAAATATTAGAATAAACTATTAAAGACTACCAGAACCCACTGGATTCTCAAATGACATTGAATGAATTACAGGACAAAATACAAACCCTCCAACCCAAAAAGGCCTGTGGTGTTGATGGTATCCTCAATGAAATGATCAAATATACAGACCACAAATTCCAATTGGCTATACTTAAACTATTTAACATCATCCTTAGTTCTGGCATCTTCCCCAATATTTGGAACCAAGGACTGATCACCCAAATCCAAAAAAGTGGAGGCAAATTTGACCCCAATAACTACCGTGGGATATGTGTCAACAGCAACCTTGGGAAAATCCTCTGCATTATCATAAACAGCATACTAGTTCACCACTGTGACTGACCCAAACTTAAGGAAAGCTTTGACTATGTAAAGACTCAGTGAGCATAGCCTTGCTATTGAGAAAGGCCGCCGTAGGCAGACCTGGCTCTCAAGAGAAGACAGGCTATGTGCACACTGCCCACAAAATGAGGTGGAAACTGAGCTGCACTTCCTAACCTCCTGCCAAATGTATGACCATATTAGAGACACATATTTCCCTCAGATTACACAGACCCACAAAGAATTCCAAAACAAATCCAATTTTGATTAACTCCCTTATCTACTGGGTGAAAAACCACAGTGTGCCATCACAGCAGCAAGATTTGTGACCTGTTGCCACAAGAAAAGGGCAACCAGTGAAGAACAAACAGCAGTGTAAATACAACCCATATTTATGTTTATTTATTTTCCCATTTGTACTTTAACTATTTGCACATTGTTACAACACTGTATATATACATATGACATTTGAAATGTCTTTATTCTTTTGGAATTTATGAGTGTAATGTCTACTGTTCATATTTATTTCACTTTTGTTTACTATCTACTTCACTTGTTTTGGCAACGTTAACATATGTTTCCCATGACAATAAAGCCCTTAAATTGAATTGAAAGGAGAGAGAGAGAGAGAGAGAGAGAGAGAGAGAGAGAGAGAGAGAGAGAGAGAGAGAGAGAGAGAGAGAGAGAGAGAGAGAGAGAGAGAGAGAGAGAGACTACAGTAGAATCTGGATTTTAATACTATTCTAAATCATTTCAAATACTTAATCTGGGCTCGATTGAGTTTGCCTGGCGAGATGGAACCAATAGAAAACTCCCAAAACTGCAAACCCCGCCCATCTGGCACTCCAGGCAGACTCAAGTAAATCTTTTAAGTATTAGAAAGATTTCAAATAGAATTTGAACTCAGGTCCGCTGAGAGGAGCTAGTATGTGGACTGAGAGCCTCTGTGTGTCTGCTCCTGGACATATGGACTCAATTAGCAGGCACTGGGGTTGCCGAGGGGGTTGCCGAGGGGGTTGCCGAGGTAAAAAGGCCACTACGAGTTCCTCCGTAATAGCCCTGCCCACCCAGATTAGCACAAGCATCCATTCATCAGTCCCCTACACAGGATACCTCCTCCCTGACTCCTCTACTGCTAGTCCCCTACACAGGATACCTCCTCCCTGACTCCTCTACTGCTAGTCCCCTACACAGGATACCTCCTCCCTGACTCCTCTACTGCTAGTCCCCTACAGAGGATACCTCCTCCCTGACTCCTCTACTGCTAGTCCCCTACACAGGATACCTCCTCCCTGACTCCTCTACTGCTAGTCCCCTACAGAGGATACCTCCTCCCTGACTCCTCTACTGCTAGTCCCCTACACAGGATACCTCCTCCCTGACTCCTCTACTGCTAGTCCCCTACACAGGATACCTCCTCCCTGACTCCTCTACTGCTAGTCCCCTACACAGGATACCTCCTCCCTGACTCCTCTACTGCTAGTCCCCTACACAGGATACCTCCTCCCTGACTCCTCTACTGCTAGTCCCCTACACAGGATACCTCCTCCCTGACTCCTCTACTGCTAGTCCCCTACACAGGATACCTCCTCCCTGACTCCTCTACTGCTAGTCCCCTACACAGGATACCTCCTCCCTGACTCCTCTACTGCTAGTCCCCTACACAGGATACCTCCTCCCTGACTCCTCTACTGCTAGTCCCCTACACAGGATACCTCCTCCCTGACTCCTCTACTGCTAGTCCCCTACACAGGATACCTCCTCCCTGCTCCTCTACTGCTAGTTCTCTACACAGGATACCTCCTCCCTGACTCCTCTACTGCTAGTCCCCTACACAGGATACCTCCTCCCTGACTCCTCTACTGCTAGTCCCCTACACAGGATACCTCCTCCCTGACTCCTCTACTGCTAGTCCCCTACACAGGATACCTCCTCCCTGACTCCTCTACTGCTAGTCCCCTACACAGGATACCTCCTCCCTGACTCCTCTACTGCTAGTCCCTACACAGGATACCTCCTCCCTGACTCCTCTACTGCTAGTCCCCTACACAGGATACCTCCTCCCTGACTCCTCTACTGCTAGTCCCCTACAGAGGATACCTCCTCCCTGACTCCTCTACTGCTAGTCCCTACACAGGATACCTCCTCCCTGACTCCTCTACTGCTAGTCCCCTACAGCAGGATACCTCCTCCCTGACTCCTCTACTGCTAGTCCCCTACACAGGATACCTCCTCCCTGACTCCTCTACTGCTAGTTCTCTACACAGGATACCTCCTCCCTGACTCCTCTACTGCTAGTCCCCTACACAGGATACCTCCTCCCTGACTCCTCTACTGCTAGTTCTCTACACAGGATACCTCCTCCCTGACTCCTCTACTGCTAGTCCCCTACACAGGATACCTCCTCCCTGACTCCTCTACTGCTAGTCCCCTACACAGGATACCTCCTCCCTGCTCCTCTACTGCTAGTCCCCTACACAGGATACCTCCTCCCTGACTCCTCTACTGCTAGTCCCCTACACAGGATACCTCCTCCCTGACTCCTCTACTGCTAGTTCTCTACACAGGATACCTCCTCCCTGACTCCTCTACTGCTAGTTCTCTACACAGGATACCTCCTCCCTGACTCCTCTACTGCTAGTTCTCTACACAGGATACCTCCTCCCTGACTCCTCTACTGCTAGTTCCCTACACAGGATACCTCCTCCCTGCTCCCTCCCAGCCTCCTCTCAGATCTCTGCTATACCTAAACAGGAAGCTCCTCAATCCTACCTTCTCCTAGGTAACAACTGCCAGTTCCTGAAGTTCTCATATAAGAAGGTGTGGGTTTATATAGTTATATTTCTGTAAATGCGCAGTTTTTCACTCAGGAGGAGAGTTTAATAGTTTAAGCACAAACCAGAAGAGGACAAAGCCCATTCATGGCCAGTCGCACGCCACCTCCCAGTAATGACGCGCGACTGCTAGTTCTTCTAAAGGGATTGAGAATGAATCAAGTTCGTTCGAATAGTTCCTCTGTATAATGAGTCTAGGAACCGAAAGACCTTCAAGTGTTCTAATGTTACTTTCCGGCTCTACTCATTATATGGGACAATAGAACAGTCAATGAATGCATAGACAGGTCTGAAAGAAACTGCATTCAAGTCCGCTCAGCAGCCACGTGAGGGCTGACAGACACCAATTTAATGGAATCAATGCTTCGACTTCCTCAGAAATCCTTCCAGACGGTATTATATAGACATTGTATAGGTCACTGTACAGTTTGTGTTCAATATGTGTAACAATGCATGTTCTTGGACTGAGTCCCAGACGGCACCCCATCACCTACCATAGTACACACTACAGGCCATGGTCAAAATAAGTGCATTATATAGGGGAATAGGGTGCCATTTGGGATGCAGATAGCTCTCCTCACCTACTGTCATTGTGAGCTGATGGTTAAGGACCTCATTTAATGAAAGGCTCAATTAAATTCCTACAAAAGCTCAAAATCACATCACTGTAGATAAAGAAAGGGAACACTTAGACATAGGCTACATCCCAACTAGCACCCTATTCCCTATATAATGCACCCGTAGTGCACTGTGTAGATGATAGGGTGCAACTTGGGGTACAGTCTTAGTGATTCCCTTGTCTCTTTAATTTCCTGTCCATGGTTAAGTCGTCGTCTAGAGTAACACAGACCTGCGTCACGACTTCCTCCTTATAATGGCTTCTCTATTGCGCAACAGTGGACATTAATGGAGGTGCACATTCAGTCAACCTACTAAGGTTGGGCTTTTATTGTGTGTGTTTTTTTTTTTTTTCATTCATTTATTTTTCTGGGAATTGGAACAGTTTTGAGCCATGTGTGACCCTTTTTAAGGCCACTGCTGGAAATGGTTTTAATGCCACTTCATTGACTTCCACAAGGACATCATTTCTGAGTACTATATTGAACCAGGACAGTGGAACAGGAAAATAGGAGCTCAAAAAGGCTATACTTCAAGTACTATACTTCAAAATCAAATAAAAGATTGTCGGGACCCATTGTCGTCTGGAGTGGCAGTTCGATCAAGTCCAAAAGATCAAACTCCACTATTAATTATATGACCTATAAGGAGAAAGGTCAAAGGTTTTCCAACAAGAAGAAGAAGGAAAGAAAAATGAATGCCAATATTTGAATTGACTGGCGAACACACACACACACACACAAACGAACACACACACACAAACGAACACACACACACAAACGAACACACACACACACACACACACACACACACACACACACACACACACACACACACACACACACACACACACACACACACACACAAACGAACACACACACACAAACGAACACACACACACACACACACAGCGGTGCATAGAGGTGCCAGATCCAGCGGTCTCAGGGCCCTAAAGACCTGTGCTCGGCAGTAATGACATCCCATCCCTCTCATTGTGCCACTTTAGTTTTGCATCGACACGAGATAAAAAGTTTCCCCTCTGGCAAGATTGTTCACATCCCTGGGACTCCGCCCCCTGCTGCCCCGTCCCTCCCCTACCATCCACCTCAATGTAGTCAGTCACCATCCACCTCAATGTAGTCAGTCACCATCCACCTCAATGTAGTCAGTCACCATCCACCTCAATGTAGTCAGTCACCATCCACCTCAATGTAGTCAGTCACCATCCACCTCAATGTAGTCAGTCACCATCCACCTCAATGTAGTCAGTCACCATCCAACTCAATGTAGTCAGTCACCATCCACCTCAATGTAGTCAGTCACCATCCACCTCAATGTAGTCAGTCACCATCCACCTCAATGTAGTCAGTCACCATCCACCTCAATGTAGTCAGTCACCAGCACCTCTTTTCACTTTTTAACCTTTCGTCCTAATACACATAATACAATAGTCATACCATAGACTACAGAGACAATATATAGACAATATATAGACACTATAGACTACAGAGACAATATATAGTCACACTATAGACTACAGAGACAATATATAGACACTATAGACTACAGAGACAATATATAGTCACACTATAGACTACAGAGACAATATATAGTCACACTATAGACTACAGAGACAATACATAGTCACACTATAGACTACAGAGACAATATATAGTCACACTATAGACTACAGAGACAATATATAGTCACACTATAGACTACAGAGACAATATATAGTCACACTATAGACTACAGAGACAATATATAGTCACACTATAGACTACAGAGACAATATATAGTCACACTATAGACTACAGAGACAATATATAGTCACACTATAGACTACAGAGACAATATATAGTCACACTATAGACTACAGACACAATATATAGTCACACTATAGACTACAGAGACAATATATAGTCACACTATAGACTACAGAGACAATATATAGTCACACTATAGACTACAGAGACAATATATAGTCACACTATAGACTACAGAGACAATATATAGTCACACTATAGACTACAGAGACAATATATAGACACTAAAGACTACAGAGACAATATATAGTCACACTATAGACTACAGAGACAATATATAGACTATAGAGACAATATATAGTCACACCATAGACTACAGAGACAATATAGAGTCACACTATAGACTACAGAGACAATATATAGTCACACTATAGACTACAGAGACAATATATAGTCACACTATAGACTACAGAGACAATATATAGTAACACTATAGACTACAGAGACAATATATAGTCACAATATAGACTACAGAGACAATATATAGTCACACTATAGACTACAGAGACAATATATAGTCACACTATAGACTACAGAGACAATATATAGTCACACTATAGACTACAGAGACAATATATAGTCACACTATAGACTACAGAGACAATATATAGTCACACTATAGACTACAGAGACAATATATAGTCACACTATAGACTACAGAGACAATATATAGTCACACTATAGACTACAGAGACAATATATAGTCACACCATAGACTACAGAGACAATATATAGTCACACTATAGACTACAGAGACAATATATAGTCACACTATAGACTACAGAGACAATATATAGTCACACTATAGACTACAGAGACAATATATAGACTACAGACTACAGAGACAATATATAGTCACACTATAGACTACAGAGACAATATATAGTCACACTATAGACTACAGAGACAATATATAGTCACACTATAGACTATAGAGACAATATATAGTCACACTATAGACTACAGAGTCAATATATAGACACACTATAGACTACAGAGAACAGTTCCAGCCATGGGCCTAGCTACAGTACAGTAAACAGAGAACAGTTCCAGCCATGGGCCTAGCTACAGTAAACAGAGAACAGTTCCAGCCATGGGTCTAGCCTAGAGTAAACAGAGAACAGTTCCAGCCATGGGTCTAGCTACAGTAAACAGAGAACAGTTCCAGCGATGGGTCTAGCTACAGTAAACAGAGAACAGTTCCAGCCATGGGTCTAGCTACAGTAAACAGAGAACAGTTCCAGCCATGGGCCTAGCTACAGTACAGTAAACAGAGAACAGTTCCAGCCATGGGCCTAGCTACAGTACAGTAAACAGAGAACAGTTCCAGCCATGGGCCTAGCTACAGTACAGTAAACAGAGAACAGTTCCAGCCATGGGCCTAGCTACAGTACAGTAAACAGAGAACAGTTCCAGCCATGGGCCTAGCTACAGTACAGTAAACAGAGAACAGTTCCAGCCATGGGCCTAGCTACAGTACAGTAAACAGAGAACAGTTCCAGCCATGGGCCTAGCTACAGTAAACAGAGAACAGTTCCAGCCATGGGCTAGCTACAGTAAACAGAGAACAGTTCCAGCCATGGGCCTAGCTACAGTAAACAGAGAACAGTTCCAGCCATGGGCCTAGCTACAGTAAACAGAGAACAGTTCCAGCCATGGGCCTAGCTACAGTAAACAGAGAACAGTTCCAGCCATGGGCCTAGCTACAGTAAACAGAGAACAGTTCCAGCCATGGGTCTAGCTACAGTAAACAGAGAACAGTTCCAGCCATGGGCCTAGCTACAGTAAACAGAGAACAGTTCCAGCCATGGGCCTAGCTACAGTACAGTAAACAGAGAACAGTTCCAGCCATGGGCCTAGCTACAGTAAACAGAGAACAGTTCCAGCCATGGGCCTAGCTACAGTACAGTAAACAGAGAACAGTTCCAGCCATGGGCCTAGCTACAGTAAACAGAGAACAGTTCCAGCCATGGGCCTAGCTACAGTAAACAGAGAACAGTTCCAGCCATGGGTCTAGCTACAGTAAACAGAGAACAGTTCCAGCCATGGGCCTAGCTACAGTACAGTAAACAGAGAACAGTTCCAGCCATGGGCCTAGCTACAGTAAACAGAGAACAGTTCCAGCCATGGGCCTAGCTACAGTAAACAGAGAACAGTTCCAGCCATGGGTCTAGCTACAGTAAACAGAGAACAGTTCCAGCCATGGGCCTAGCTACAGTACAGTAAACAGAGAACAGTTCCAGCCATGGGCCTAGCTACAGTAAACAGAGAACAGTTCCAGCCATGGGCCTAGCTACAGTAAACAGAGAACAGTTCCAGCCATGGACCTAGCTACAGTACAGTAAACAGAGAACAGTTCCAGCCATGGGCCTAGCTACAGTAAACAGAGAACAGTTCCAGCCATGGGTCTAGCTACAGTAAACAGAGAACATTTCCAGCCATGGGCCTAGCTACAGTACAGTAAACAGAGAACAGTTCCAGCCATGGGCCTAGCTACAGTACAGTAAACAGAGAACAGTTCCAGCCATGGGCCTAGCTACAGTAAACAGAGAACTGTTCCAGCCATGGGCATAGCTACAGTAAACAGAGAACAGTTCTAGCCATGGGCCTAGCTACAGTACAGTAAACAGAGAACAGTTCCAGCCATGGGCCTTGCTACAGTACAGTAAACAGAGAACAGTTCCAGCCATGGGCCTAGCTACAGTAAACAGAGAACAGTTCCAGCCATGGGCCTAGCTACAGTACAGTAAACAGAGAACAGTTCCAGCCATGGGTCTAGCTACAGTACAGTAAACAGAGAACAGTTCCAGCCATGGGCCTAGCTACAGTAAACAGAGAACAGTTCCAGCCATGGGCCTAGCTACAGTACAGTAAACAGAGAACAGTTCCAGCCATGGGCCTAGCTACAGTAAACAGAGAACAGTTCCAGCCATGGGCCTAGCTACAGTAAACAGAGAACAGTTCCAGCCATGGGCCTAGCTACAGTAAACAGAGAACAGTTCCAGCCATGGGCCTAGCTACAGTACAGTAAACAGAGAACAGTTCCAGCCATGGGCCTAGCTACAGTACAGTAAACAGAGAACAGTTCCAGCCATGGGCCTAGCTACAGTAAACAGAGAACAGTTCCAGCCATGGGCCTAGCTACAGTACAGTAAACAGAGAACAGTTCCAGCCATGGGCCTAGCTACAGTACAGTAAACAGAGAACAGTTCCAGCCATGGGCCTAGCTACAGTAAACAGAGAACAGTTCCAGCCATGGGCCTAGCTACAGTACAGTAAACAGAGAACAGTTCCAGCCATGGGCCTAGCTACAGTACAGTAAACAGAGAACAGTTCCAGCCATGGGCCTAGCTACAGTAACCAGAGAACAGTTCCAGCCATGGGCCTAGCTACAGTACAGTAAACAGAGAACAGTTCCAGCCATGGGCCTAGCTACAGTACAGTAAACAGAGAACAGTTCCAGCCATGGGCCTAGCTACAGTAAATAGAGAACAGTTCCAGCCATGGGTCTAGCTACAGTAAACAGAGTACAGTTCCAGCCATGGGCCTAGCTACAGTACAGTAAACAGAGAACAGTTCCAGCCATGGGCCTAGCTACAGTAAACAGAGAACAGTTCCAGCCATGGGCCTAGCTACAGTACAGTAAACAGAGAACAGTTCCAGCCATGGGCCTAGCTACAGTACAGTAAACAGAGAACAGTTCCAGCCATGGGCCTAGCTACAGTAAACAGAGAACAGTTCCAGCCATGGGTCTAGCTACAGTAAACAGAGAACAGTTCCAGCCATGGGCCTAGCTACAGTACAGTAAACAGAGAACAGTTCCAGCCATGGGCCTAGCTACAGTACAGTAAACAGAGAACAGTTCCAGCCATGGACCTAGCTACAGTAAACAGAGAACAGTTCCAGCCATGGCCCTAGCTACAGTAAACAGAGAACAGTTCCAGCCATGGGCCTAGCTACAGTACAGTAAACAGAGAACAGTTCCAGCCATGGGCCTAGCTACAGTACAGTAAACAGAGAACAGTTCCAGCCATGGGCCTAGCTACAGTAAACAGAGAACAGTTCCAGCCATGGGCCTAGCTACAGTACAGTAAACAGAGAACAGTTCCAGCCATGGGTCTAGCTACAGTACAGTAAACAGAGAACAGTTCCAGCCATGGGCCTAGCTACAGTAACCAGAGAACAGTTCCAGCCATGGGCCTAGCTTACAGTACAGTAAACAGAGAACAGTTCCAGCCATGGGCCTAGCTACAGTACAGTAAACAGAGAACAGTTCCAGCCATGGGCCTAGCTACAGTAAACAGAGAACAGTTCCAGCCATGGGCCTAGCTACAGTACAGTAAACAGAGTACAGTTCCAGCCATGGGCCTAGCTACAGTAACCAGAGAACAGTTCCAGCCATGGGCCTAGCTACAGTAAACAGAGAACAGTTCCAGCCATGGGTCTAACTACAGTAAACAGAGAACAGTTCCAGCCATGGGCCTAGCTACAGTACAGTAAACAGAGAACAGTTCCAGCCATGGGCCTAGCTACAGTACAGTAAACAGAGAACAGTTCCAGCCATGTGCCTAGCTACAGTAAACAGAGAACAGTTCCAGCCATGGGCCTAGCTACAGTAAACAGAGAACAGTTCCAGCCATGGGCCTAGCTACAGTACAGTAAACAGAGAACAGTTCCAGCCATGGGCCTAGCTACAGTGAACAGAGAACAGTTCCAGCCATGGACCTAGCTACAGTACAGTAAACAGAGAACAGTTCCAGCCATGGGCCTAGCTACAGTACAGTAAACAGAGAACAGTTCCAGCCATGGGCCTAGCTACAGTGAACAGAGAACAGTTCCAGCCATGGGTCTAGCTACAGTACAGTAAACAGAGAACAGTTCCAGCCATGGGCCTAGCTACAGTACAGTAAACAGAGAACAGTTCCAGCCATGGGTCTAGCTACAGTAAACAGAGAACAGTTCCAGCCATTGGCCTAGCTACAGTACAGTAAACAGAGAACAGTTCCAGCCATGGGCCTAGCTACAGTAAATAGAGAACAGTTCCAGCCATGGGTCTAGCTACAGTAAACAGAGAACAGTTCCAGCCATGGGTCTAGCTACAGTAAACAGAGAACAGTTCCAGCCATTGGCCTAGCTACAGTACAGTAAACAGAGAACAGTTCCAACCATGGGCCTAGCTACAGTACAGTAAACAGAGAACAGTTCCAGCCATGGGCCTAGCTACAGTAAATAGAGAACAGTTCCAGCCATGGGCCTAGCTACAGTACAGTAAACAGAGAACAGTTCCAGCCATGGGTCTAGCTACAGTACAGTAAACAGAGAACAGTTCCAGCCATGGGCCTAGCTACAGTAAACAGAGAACAGTTCCAGCCATGGGCCTAGCTACAGTAAACAGAGAACAGTTCCAGCCATGGGCCTAGCTACAGTACAGTAAACAGAGAACAGTTCCAGCCATGGGCCTAGCTACAGTACAGTAAACAGAGAACAGTTCCAGCCATGGGCCTAGCTACAGTACAGTAAACAGAGAACAGTTCCAGCCATGGGCCTAGCTACAGTAAACAGAGAACAGTTCCAGCCATGGGCCTAGCTACAGTACAGTAAACAGAGAACAGTTCCAGCCATGGGCCTAGCTACAGTAACCAGAGAACAGTTCCAGCCATGGGCCTAGCTACAGTACAGTAAACAGAGAACAGTTCCAGCCATGGGCCTAGCTACAGTACAGTAAACAGAGAACAGTTCCAGCCATGGGCCTAGCTACAGTAAACAGAGAACAGTTCCAGCCATGGGCCTAGCTACAGTACAGTAAACAGAGTACAGTTCCAGCCATGGGCCTAGCTACAGTAACCAGAGAACAGTTCCAGCCATGGGCCTAGCTACAGTAAACAGAGAACAGTTCCAGCCATGGGCCTAGCTACAGTAAACAGAGAACAGTTCCAGCCATGGGCCTAGCTACAGTACAGTAAACAGAGAACAGTTCCAGCCATGGGTCTAGCTACAGTAAACAGAGAACAGTTCCAGCCATGGGCCTAGCTACAGTACAGTAAACAGAGAACAGTTCCAGCCATGGGCCTAGCTACAGTAAACAGAGAACAGTTCCAGCCATGGGTCTAGCTACAGTACAGTAAACAGAGAACAGTTCCAGCCATGGGCCTAGCTACAGTACAGTAAACAGAGAACAGTTCCAGCCATGGGTCTAGCTACAGTAAACAGAGAACAGTTCCAGCCATTGGCCTAGCTACAGTACAGTAAACAGAGAACAGTTCCAGCCATGGGCCTAGCTACAGTAAACAGAGAACAGTTCCAGCCATGGGCCTAGCTACAGTACAGTAAACAGAGAACAGTTCCAGCCATGGGCCTAGCTACAGTACAGTAAACAGAGAACAGTTCCAGCCATGGGTCTAGCTACAGTAAACAGAGAACAGTTCCAGCCATGGGCCTAGCTACAGTAAACAGAGAACAGTTCCAGCCATGGGCCTAGCTACAGTACAGTAAACAGAGAACAGTTCCAGCCATGGGCCTAGCTACAGTAAGTAACAGAGAACAGTTCCAGCCATGGGCCTAGCTACAGTACAGTAAACAGAGAACAGTTCCAGCCATGGGCCTAGCTACAGTACAGTAAACAGAGAACAGTTCCAGCCATGGGCCTAGCTACAGTACAGTAAACAGAGAACAGTTCCAGCCATGGGCCTAGCTACAGTACAGTAAACAGAGAACAGTTCCAGCCATGGGCCTAGCTACAGTACAGTAAACAGAGAACAGTTCCAGCCATGGGCCTAGCTACAGTACAGTAAACAGAGAACAGTTCCAGCCATGGGCCTAGCTACAGTACAGTAAACAGAGAACAGTTCCAGCCATGGGCCTAGCAGTACAGTAAACAGAGAACAGTTCCAGCCATGGGCCTAGCTACAGTAAACAGAGAACAGTTCCAGCCATGGGCCTCAGCTACAGCTACAGTAAACAGAGAACAGTTCCAGCCAATGGGCTCTAGCTACAGTACAGTAAACAGAGAACAGTTCCAGCCATGGGCCTAGCTACAGTAAACAGAGAACAGTTCCAGCCATGGGCCTAGCTCAGTACAGTAAACAGAGAACAGTTCCAGCCATGGGCCTAGCTACAGTAAACAGAGAACAGTTCCAGCCATGGGCCTAGCTACAGTAAACAGAGAACAGTTCCAGCCATGGGCCTAGCTACAGTAAACAGAGAACAGTTCCAGCCATGGGCCTAGCACAGTACAGTAAACAGAGAACAGTTCCAGCCATGGGCCTAGCTACAGTACAGTAAACAGAGAACAGTTCCAGCCATGGGCCTAGCTACAGTAAACAGAGAACAGTTCCAGCCATGGGCCTAGCTACAGTACAGTAAACAGAGAACAGTTCCAGCCATGGGCCTAGCTACAGTACAGTAAACAGAGAACAGTTCCAGCCATGGGCCTAGCTACAGTAAACAGAGAACAGTTCCAGCCATGGGCCTAGCTACAGTACAGTAAACAGAGAACAGTTCCAGCCATGGGCCTAGCTACAGTACAGTAAACAGAGAACAGTTCCAGCCATGGGCCTAGCTACAGTAAACAGAGAACAGTTCCAGCCATGGGCCTAGCTACAGTACAGTAAACAGAGAACAGTTCCAGCCATGGGCCTAGCTACAGTACAGTAAACAGAGAACAGTTCCAGCCATGGGCCTAGCTACAGTAAACAGAGAACAGTTCCAGCCATGGGCCTAGCTACAGTACAGTAAACAGAGAACAGTTCCAGCCATGGGCCTAGCTACAGTAAACAGAGAACAGTTCCAGCCATGGGCCTAGCTACAGTAAACAGAGAACAGTTCCAGCCATGGGCCTAGCTACAGTAAACAGAGAACAGTTCCAGCCATGGGCCTAGCTACAGTACAGTAAACAGAGAACAGTTCCAGCCATGGGGCCTAGCTACAGTAAGAACAGAGAACAGTTCCAGCCATGGGCCTAGCTACAGTAAACAGAGAACAGTTCCAGCCATGGGCCTAGCTACAGTACAGTAAACAGAGAACAGTTCCAGCCATGGGCCTAGCTACAGTACAGTAAACAGAGAACAGTTCCAGCCATGGGCCTAGCTACAGTAAACAGAGAACAGTTCCAGCCATGGGCCTAGCTACAGTAAACAGAGAACAGTTCCAGCCATGGGTCTAGCTACAGTACAGTAAACAGAGAACAGTTCCAGCCATGGGCCTAGCTACAGTAAACAGAGAACAGTTCCAGCCATGGGCCTAGCTACAGTAAACAGAGAACAGTTCCAGCCATGGGCCTAGCTACAGTACAGTAAACAGAGAACAGTTCCAGCCATGGGCCTAGCTACAGTAAACAGAGAACAGTTCCAGCCATGGGCCTAGCTACAGTACAGTAAACAGAGAACAGTTCCAGCCATGGGCCTAGCTACAGTAAACAGAGAACAGTTCCAGCCATGGGCCTAGCTACAGTACAGTAAACAGAGAACAGTTCCAGCCATGGGCTAGCTACAGTAAACAGAGAACAGTTCCAGCCATGGGCCTAGCTACAGTAAACAGAGAACAGTTCCAGCCATGGGTCTAGCTAGTACAGTAAACAGAGAACAGTTCCAGCCATGGGCCTAGCTACAGTCAGTAAACAGAGAACAGTTCCAGCCATGGGTCTAGCTACAGTAAACAGAGAACAGTTCCAGCCATGGGCCTAGCTACAGTAAACAGAGAACAGTTCCAGCCATGGGCCTAGCTACAGTACAGTAAACAGAGAACAGTTCCAGCCATGGGCCTAGCTACAGTAAACAGAGAACAGTTCCAGCCATGGGCCTAGCTACAGTAAACAGAGAACAGTTCCAGCCATGGGCCTAGCTACAGTACAGTAAACAGAGAACAGTTCCAGCCATGGGCCTAGCTACAGTACAGTAAACAGAGAACAGTTCCAGCCATGGGCCTAGCTACAGTAAACAGAGAACAGTTCCAGCCATGGGCCTAGCTACAGTAAACAGAGAACAGTTCCTAGCCATGGGCCTAGCTACAGTACAGTAAACAGAGAACAGTTCCAGCCATGGGCCTAGCTACAGTACAGTAAACAGAGAACAGTTCCAGCCATGGGCCTAGCTACAGTAAACAGAGAACAGTTCCAGCCATGGGCCTAGCTACAGTACAGTAAACAGAGAACAGTTCCAGCCATGGGCCTAGCTACAGTAAACAGAGAACAGTTCCAGCCATGGGTCTAGCTACAGTAAACAGAGAACAGTTCCAGCCATGGGCCTAGCTACAGTAAACAGAGAACAGTTCCAGCCATGGGCCTAGCTACAGTACAGTAAACAGAGAACAGTTCCAGCCATGGGCCTAGCTACAGTAAACAGAGAACAGTTCCAGCCATGGGTCTAGCTACAGTAAACAGAGAACAGTTCCAGCCATGGGCCTAGCTACAGTAAACAGAGAACAGTTCCAGCCATGGGCCTAGCTACAGTACAGTAAACAGAGAACAGTTCCAGCCATGGGCCTAGCTACAGTACAGTAAACAGAGAACAGTTCCAGCCATGGGCCTAGCTACAGTAAACAGAGAACAGTTCCAGCCATGGGCCTAGCTACAGTACAGTAAACAGAGAACAGTTCCAGCCATGGGCCTAGCTACAGGTACAGCCCATGGGCCTAGCACAGTAACAGAGAACAGTTCCAGCCATGGGCCTAGCTACAGTAAACAGAGAACAGTTCCAGCCATGGGCCTAGCTACAGTACAGTAAACAGAGAACAGTTCCAGCCATGGGCCTAGCTACAGTACAGTAAACAGAGAACAGTTCCAGCCATGGGCCTAGCTACAGTAAACAGAGAACAGTTCCAGCCATGGGCCTAGCTACAGTACAGTAAACAGAGAACAGTTCCAGCCATGGGCCTAGCTACAGTACAGTAAACAGAGAACAGTTCCAGCCATGGGCCTAGCTACAGTAAACAGAGAACAGTTCCAGCCATGGGCCTAGCTACAGTACAGTAAACAGAGAACAGTTCCAGCCATGGGCCTAGCTACAGTACAGTAAACAGAGAACAGTTCCAGCCATGGGCCTAGCTACAGTACAGTAAACAGAGAACAGTTCCAGCCATGGGCCTAGCTACAGTAAACAGAGAACAGTTCCAGCCATGGGCCTAGCTACAGTAAACAGAGAACAGTTCCAGCCATGGGCCTAGCTACAGTACAGTAAACAGAGAACAGTTCCAGCCATGGGCCTAGCTACAGTACAGTAAACAGAGAACAGTTCCAGCCATGGGCCTAGCTACAGTAAACAGAGAACAGTTCCAGCCATGGGCCTAGCTACAGTACAGTAAACAGAGAACAGTTCCAGCCATGGGCCTAGCTACAGTACAGTAAACAGAGAACAGTTCCAGCCATGGGCCTAGCTACAGTAAACAGAGAACAGTTCCAGCCATGGGCCTAGCTACAGTACAGTAAACAGAGAACAGTTCCAGCCATGGGCCTAGCTACAGTACAGTAAACAGAGAACAGTTCCAGCCATGGGCCTAGCTACAGTAAACAGAGAACAGTTCCAGCCATGGGCCTAGCTACAGTACAGTAAACAGAGAACAGTTCCAGCCATGGGCCTAGCTACAGTACAGTAAACAGAGAACAGTTCCAGCCATGGGCCTAGCTACAGTAAACAGAGAACAGTTCCAGCCATGGGCCTAGCTACAGTAAACAGAGAACAGTTCCAGCCATGGGCCTAGCTACAGTAAACAGAGAACAGTTCCAGCCATGGGCCTAGCTACAGTACAGTAAACAGAGAACAGTTCCAGCCATGGGCCTAGCTACAGTACAGTAAACAGAGAACAGTTCCAGCCATGGGCCTAGCTACAGTAAACAGAGAACAGTTCCAGCCATGGGCCTAGCTACAGTACAGTAAACAGAGAACAGTTCCAGCCATGGGCCTAGCTACAGTAAACAGAGAACAGTTCCAGCCATGGGCCTAGCTACAGTAAACAGAGAACAGTTCCAGCCATGGGCCTAGCTACAGTACAGTAAACAGAGAACAGTTCCAGCCATGGGCCTAGCTACAGTACAGTAAACAGAGAACAGTTCCAGCCATGGGCCTAGCTACAGTAAACAGAGAACAGTTCCAGCCATGGGCCTAGCTACAGTAAACAGAGAACAGTTCCAGCCATGGGCCTAGCTACAGTACAGTAAACAGAGAACAGTTCCAGCCATGGGCCTAGCTACAGTAAGTACAGAGAACAGTTCCAGCCATGGGTCTAGCTACAGTAAACAGAGAACAGTTCCAGCCATTGGCCTAGCTACAGTACAGTAAACAGAGAACAGTTCCAGCCATGGGCCTAGCTACAGTACAGTAAACAGAGAACAGTTCCAGCCATGGGCCTAGCTACAGTAAACAGAGAACAGTTCCAGCCATGGGCCTAGCTACAGTACAGTAAACAGAGAACAGTTCCAGCCATGGGCCTAGCTACAGTAAACAGAGAACAGTTCCAGCCATGGGCCTAGCTACAGTAAACAGAGAACAGTTCCAGCCATGGGCCTAGCTACAGTAAACAGAGAACAGTTCCAGCCATGGGCCTAGCTACAGTACAGTAAACAGAGAACAGTTCCAGCCATGGGCCTAGCTACAGTACAGTAAACAGAGAACAGTTCCAGCCATGGGCCTAGCTACAGTACAGTAAACAGAGAACAGTTCCAGCCATGGGCCTAGCTACAGTAAACAGAGAACAGTTCCAGCCATGGGCCTAGCTACAGTACAGTAAACAGAGAACAGTTCCAGCCATGGGCCTAGCTACAGTACAGTAAACAGAGAACAGTTCCAGCCATGGGCCTAGCTACAGTAACCAGAGAACAGTCCAGCCATGGGCCTAGCTACAGTACAGTAAACAAGAACAGTTCCAGCCATGGCCTAGCTACAGTACAGTAAACAGAGAACAGTTCCAGCCATGGGCCTAGCTACAGTAAACAGAGAACAGTTCCAGCCATGGGCCTAGCTACAGTACAGTAAACAGAGTACAGTTCCAGCCATGGGCCTAGCTACAGTAACCAGAGAACAGTTCCAGCCATGGGCCTAGCTACAGTAAACAGAGAACAGTTCCAGCCATGGGCCTAGCTACAGTAAACAGAGAACAGTTCCAGCCATGGGCCTAGCTACAGTACAGTAAACAGAGAACAGTTCCAGCCATGGGCCTAGCTACAGTAAACAGAGAACAGTTCCAGCCATGGGCCTAGCTACAGTACAGTAAACAGAGAACAGTTCCAGCCATGGGCCTAGCTACAGTAAACAGAGAACAGTTCCAGCCATGGGACCTAGCTACAGTACAGTAAACAGAGAACAGTTCCAGCCATGGGTCTAGCTACAGTACAGTAAACAGAGAACAGTTCCAGCCATGGGCCTAGCTACAGTACAGTAAACAGAGAACAGTTCCAGCCATGGGCCTAGCTACAGTACAGTAAACAGAGAACAGTTCCAGCCATGGGCCTAGCTACAGTACAGTAAACAGAGAACAGTTCCAGCCATGGGCCTAGCTACAGTAAACAGAGAACAGTTCCAGCCATGGACCTAGCTACAGTACAGTAAACAGAGAACAGTTCCAGCCATGGGTCTAGCTACAGTACAGTAAACAGAGAACAGTTCCAGCCATGGGCCTAGCTACAGTACAGTAAACAGAGAACAGTTCCAGCCATGGGCCTAGCTACAGTACAGTAAACAGAGAACAGTTCCAGCCATGGGCCTAGCTACAGTAAACAGAGAACAGTTCCAGCCATGGTTCTACCTACAGTACAGTAAACAGAGAACAGTTCCAGCCATGGGCCTAGCTACAGTAAACAGAGAACAGTTCCAGCCATGGGCCTAGCTACAGTACAGTAAACAGAGAACAGTTCCAGCCATGGGCCTAGCTACAGTACAGTAAACAGAGAACAGTTCCAGCCATGGGCCTAGCTACAGTACAGTAAACAGAGAACAGTTCCAGCCATGGGCCTAGCTACAGTACAGTAAACAGAGAACAGTTCCAGCCATGGGCCTAGCTACAGTAAATAGAGAACAGTTCCAGCCATGGGTCTAGCTACAGTAAACAGAGAACAGTTCCAGCCATGGGTCTAGCTACAGTAAACAGAGAACAGTTCCAGCCATTGGCCTAGCTACAGTACAGTAAACAGAGAACAGTTCCAGCCATGGGCCTAGCTACAGTACAGTAAACAGAGAACAGTTCCAGCCATGGGCCTAGCTACAGTAAACAGAGAACAGTTCCAGCCATGGGCCTAGCTACAGTACAGTAAACAGAGAACAGTTCCAGCCATGGGCCTAGCTACAGTAAACAGAGAACAGTTCCAGCCATGGGCCTAGCTACAGTAAACAGAGAACAGTTCCAGCCATTGGCCTAGCTACAGTAAACAGAGAACAGTTCCAGCCATGGGTCTAGCTACAGTAAACAGAGAACAGTTCCAGCCATGGGCCTAGCTACAGTAAACAGAGAACAGTTCCAGCCATGGGCCTAGCTACAGTACAGTACACAGAGAACAGTTCCAGCCATGGGCCTAGCTACAGTAAACAGAGAACAGTTCCAGCCATGGGTCTAGCTACAGTTAACAGAGAACACAGGGCTGGTGAAGCATGGGAGGACCACCTGGTTCCCATGCGGGGAGACACAAATCAAGGAGATGGACGGGTGGGCAGGGCGAGGTAAAGCCCAGTAATCCCCCACAGACATTCAG
>CM062473.1:102689323-102736823 GCA_031479575.1 Coregonus ussuriensis | reverse complement strand
ATGGAGCCCCGGTGTAGCTCAGTGACTTGGTTATATGTGTGATGGAAAGACAAGTGTAGGGCGCAAGGTGCAACTGACATTTTGTGGTTGGGGAGTGAGAGGGGTGGAGGAGGAGGAGGAGGAGGAGGAGGAGGAGGAGGAGGTGGAGGAGGCTTGAAGCGCTGGGCATCTTGTTATGACATGAATTATCTGAATTAGGCCCACAGAATTATACCTAGGGAGGAGCGGCTTCTATGGAGGAACTCTGAATGGCTATGAACTTCAGAGTTGGCTTAACGTTGGACCGGAGCTAGCTAACTAGCTACCAAGCTTGTGTGGGCAGAGCGGCACCAGAATTAAAAACACGTCTTACCTTTTTGTAGTTAATAAAAACCAATGTGAAATGTGATAACTATAGTATCCCTAACTAGCATTGAAAAAGTTAATCCATTCTTTAATAAAAAATCTCTCTCCCTATCTTCTGAATCATGCTTGTAATGTCAGTAGGCTACAGCTATGCTTCTGAGGGAGGGGCTACAGCTATGCTTCAGGGGGAGGGGCTACAGCTATGCTTCAGGGGGAGGGGCTACAGCTATGCTTCAGGGGGAGGGGCTACAGCTATGCTTCGGAGGGGGAGGGGCTACAGCTATGCTTCGGAGGGGGAGGGGCTACAGCTATGCTTCGGAGGGGGAGGGGCTACAGCTATGCTTCTGAGGGAGGGGCTACAGCTATGCTTCTGAGGGAGGGGCTACAGCTATGCTTCAGGGGGAGGGGCTACAGCTATGCTTCTAAGGGAGGGGCTACAGCTATGCTTCAGGGGGAGGGGCTACAGCTATGCTTCAGGGGGAGGGGCTACAGCTATGCTTCAGAGGGGGAGGGGCTACAGCTATGCTTCAGAGGGGGAGGGGCTACAGCTATGCTTCGGAGGGGGAGGGGCTACAGCTATGCTTCTGAGGGAGGGGCTACAGCTATGCTTCAGGGGGAGGGGCTACAGCTATGCTTCAGGGGGAGGGGCTACAGCTATGCTTCAGGGGGAGGGGCTACAGCTATGCTTCAGGGGGAGGGGCTACAGCTATGCTTCTGAGGGAGGGGCTACAGCTATGCTTCTGAGGGAGGGGCTACAGCTATGCTTCAGAGGGGGAGGGGCTACAGCTATGCTTCAGAGGGGGAGGGGCTACAGCTATGCTTCTGAGGGAGGGGCTACAGCTATGCTACACACACTGGCAAAGATGTTCAGCTGTCAGGCAGACACTGGAAGAGGTTTCTGATTGACAGGGGGAGGGCTTTGTATATGCCCGGAACGTAGAAGAACGTTATTAACCGGTTCCCATGCTTTTAAAATAACGGTTCTGTTCTGGAACAGTATAGATTTTGTTCCCTGCTCTGGTTCTGTTCCTTGAACCTATTCTAACCACTGATTTTAAACACATTTCAATCATTTCAATAGTTTTTACTTTCATAAAGTACAAATTCTGCAAAAAATGCCCAATTGGTTACACACAATCAATTATGAATGACTCATAATGCATTCCTGATTAACTGTAGTACATTGGTCAGAAACGTTAAACTTCTGTGCCATGGAGCTATTGAGGAAATACTATTCAAGCATTACATTGAGAAATACGGGGGTGGATGAGTTTTGCTTAAAAAAATCATGGCTTTTTCCTCACGGTTATTAATTCTGAATGTCTGCGTCAAAAATGTGTCTCTTCAACTTTAGATTAGAAAGCCCCAACAACACAGGACAACTCGGTTAAATGGTTAAACCACATTCACGCACAACACCCCTAACCACATACAAGAACATGCACACGCTCGGCAGCCTATGAACCAGCTCTATGTAAATACCTCACCCACACAAACCACAAACTGTGGTAGTATAAGTCAATCCACAAGGCTCTTCCTGTACAATGTGTGTCCTTGCGTGGGTCCGTACGTGCGTCAATAACTCGAATCCCAGTTTGAAGCCCGAAGTCTGATCAATGTTGTTCTATCGGGTGTTCGTTCATGTCTTAATTAGCACTAACCCTGGCAGGCAGCACAGTGTATTTATTGACTGGTGGTCCATCCTAGTCTTTCATCAGCAAAAACACACAAAGCTACTGTTATGAATTCACTATCACCATGTTAGCTTTTCTTCTCTTTCTGCAGCCTGATATCTCTATATGAAACATGTTGAGTTGGAACATACATGGCTTCCGTCCCAAATGGCACCATATTCCCTATATAGTGCACTGCTTTTTGACCAGGGCCCATTAAGCTTACTGTGCCTTGCAAAAGTATTCATCCCCCTTGCATTTTTTCCTATTTTGTTGCATTACAACCTGTAATTTAAATGGATTTTTATTTGGATTTCATGTAATGGACATACACAAAATAGTCCAAATTGGTGAAGTGAAATGAAAAAAATAACTTGTTTCAAAAAATTATAAAAAATAAATACTGGAAAACTGGTGCGTGCATATGTATTCACCCCCTTTGCTATGAAGCCCATAAATAAGATCCGGTGCAACCAATTACCTTCAGAAGTCACATAATTAGTTAAATAAAGTCCACCTGTGTGGAATCTAAGTGTCACATGATCTCAGTTAATAAACACCTGTTCTGAAAGGCCCCCGAGTCTGCAACACCACTAAGCGAGGGGCACCACCAAGCAAGCGGCACCATGAAGATCAAGGAGCTCTCCAAACAGGTCAGAGACAAAGTTGTGGAGAAGTACAGATCAGGGTTGGATTATAGAAAAATATCCAAAACTTTGATCATCCCACGGAGCACCATTAAATCCATTATTAAAAAATGGAAAGAATATGGCACCACAACAAACCTGCCAAGAGAGGGCCGCCCACCAAAACTCACAGACCAGGCAAGGAGGGCATTAATTAGAGAGGCAACAAAGAGACCAAAGATAACTCTGAAGGAGCTGCAAAGCTCCACAGTGGAGATTGGAGTATCTGTCCATAGGACCACTTTAAGCCGTACACTCCATAGAGCTGGGCTATACGGAAGAGTGGCCAGAAAAAAGCCATTGCTTAAAGAAAAAAATAAGCAAAAACGTTTGGTGTTCGCCAAAAACGTGGGAGACTCCCCAAACATATGGAAGAAGGTAATCTGGTCAGATGAGACTAAAATTGAGCTTTATGGCCATCAAGGAAAACGCTATGTCTGGCGCAAACCCAACAACTCTCATCACCCCGAGAACACCATCCCCACAGTGAAGCATTGTGGTGGCAGCATCATGCTGTGGGGATGTTTTTCCATCGGCAGGGACTGGGAACCTGGTCAGAATTGAAGGAATGATGGATGGCGCTAAATACAGGGACATTCTTGAGGGAAACCTTTCAGTCTTCCAGAGATTTGAGACTAGGACGGAGGTTCACCTTCCAGCAGGACAATGACCCTAAGCATACTGCTAAAGCAACACTCGTGTGGATTAAGGGGAAACATTTAATATTGTTTAAACCCTCTAAACCCTCACTGAATGGAAAGAGAAAATATTAGGATTTGAAAAAACTACTTGTGAGGGGCTCGGGCACACAGACACACAGAAACACACACGCCTGTGGTGACATTCAGGGGGAGGTCTTTATGAGGAAGTGGTTTACGATGTTGTTAACATGTTTCACCTGTTGGGCCTCAACTGTCTTCACGTATGAAACACGGCCTCTCACACGCACACACACACACGCACACGCGGTGCCTGGAGCAACTCGCCCCGGTCACGACTTCTACATTTCCTGAATGCTTGGACTGTTGGACTGCAGGTTATTGCTAATTTTACTTTATTGGGAAAACTAAACACACACACACACACACAACCCCTTCGAGCAGTGCAGGATCCCTCAGATACCATAACCACCACAGAGTCAGCCAGGTCAAAGGGGATCAACCAGACCAGGGCTCATGCATGCTCATATAGATTTCCAAAGTGATCATCATGGAAGGGCAGACAATTAGCCCAGAGGAGAGGAGAGGAGAGGAGAGGAGAGGAGAGGAGAGGAGAGGAGAGGAGAGGAGAGGAGAGGAGAGGAGAGGAGAGGAGAAGAGAGGAATGCGCGCACCACACAGACAGGGCAAGGGAACATCATGATTACAGTAGGCCCAGGCCAGCACTGTCTCCAGGTTCACACCAAGTACTGTGGTCAGACGGTCGGTGGACAACTCTGATCCTGCTGTTCTCCAACATTTACATTTGAGTCATTTAGCAGACGCTCTTATCCAGAGCATTTATCTTAAAGATGCAGTCTGGGATCTAAACCACAGAGTGCGAACTGGAAGTCACATCATATCATACAAATTGTACACACAAAAAATAATGTTACGTTTTGGAACATATCATATGAAATAAATGACGTACTACACAACTGTGTTTTTCTTTTAATACTTATAATAGTTTATCTTAATACCTGTATGTAGATATTTCAAATGTCTCTATAACTGTTACTGTGACAAATTGTTCTGACATATTTGATAAAGGTTAGTTTCACCGGATCTTTGAGACAGAATAAACATTGACTAGAGAGAGATTTGACTCTATGTCCTTAAGGTCGTTCTGTCTGTCTGTCTTTCCCAATTGAAATGATGTCATAATCATCCAGACCCTGGCATGACCCCGATGCTCATACTGTGTCAATAATAAGTCATTATGGAGACCAGCCAGCATCCCTCCCCCCTCCCTCTCTCCCCCCTCCCTCCCTCCCTCCCTCCCTCCCTCCCTCCTCCTCTCTCCCTCCCTCCCTCCCTCCCTCCTCTCTCTCTCTCCCCCTCACTCTCCCTCCCCCCTCTCTCTCTCCCCCCTCCCTCACCCCTCTCTCTCTCCCCCTCCCTCCCTCGCCCTCCCTCACCCCTCTCTCTCTCCCCCTCCCTCCCTCGCCCTCCCTCCCTCGCCCTCCCTCCCTCTCTCTCCCTCCCTCTCTCTCCCCCCTCTCTCTCTCTCTCTCCCCCTCACTCAATTCAATTTCAATTTCACTCTCCCTCCCCCCTCCCTCTCCCTCCCTCCCTCCCTCCCACCTCTCTCTCTCCCTCTCTCTCCCCCTCCCTCTCTCACCCTCCTCCCTCCCTCCCTCCCCCCCTCTCTCTCTCCCCCTCCCTCCCTCTCCCTCCTCCCTCCCTCCCCCCTTTGGGATGCAGCCATGGTCTGAACCTGGACCCTGGAACTGGGCAGCAGCAGCAGCATCGGCCAAGCGTAATTTAAAGTAACTTGGAGCTGTGGGTTGGAAACGCCACTGAAATAAATGTGCTCCTGAATGGTAACATCACCCTGCCTGGGATTACATGCTACAGTAAGATGTAACATCACCCTGCCTGGGATTACATGCTACAGTAAGATGTAACATCACCCTGCCTGGGATTACATGCTACAGTAAGATGTAACATCACCCTGCCTGGGATTACACGCTACAGTAAGATGTAACATCACCCTGCCTGGGATTACACGCTACAGTAAGATGTAACATCACCCTGCCTGGGATTACACGCTACAGTAAAATGTAACATCACCCTGCCTGGGATTACACGCTACAGTAAGATGTAACATCAACCTGCCTGGGATTACACGCTACAGTAAAATGTAACATCACCCTGCCTGGGATTACACGCTACAGTAAATGTAACATCACCCTGCCTGGGATTACACGCTACAGTAAGATGTAACATCACCCTGCCTGGGATTACACGCTACAGTAAAATGTAACATCACCCTGCCTGGGATTACACGCTACAGTAAGATGTAACATCACCCTGCCTGGGATTACACGCTACAGTAAGATGTAACATCACCCTGCCTGGGATTACACGCTACAGTAAGATGTAACATCACCCTGCCTGGGATTACACGCTACAGTAAAATGTAACATCACCCTGCCTGGGATTACACGCTACAGTAAAATGTAACATCACCCTGCCTGGGATTACACTCTACAGTAAGATGTAACATCACCCTGCCTGGGATTACACGCTACAGTAAAATGTAACATCACCCTGCCTGGGATTACACGCTACAGTAAAATGTAACATCACCCTACCTGGGATTACACGCTACAGTAAGATGTAACATCACCCTGCCTGGGATTACACGCTACAGTAAGATGTAACATCACCCTGCCTGGGATTACACGCTACAGTAAGATGTAACATCACCCTGCCTGGGATTACACGCTACAGTAAGATGTAACATCACCCTGCCTGGGATTACACGCTACAGTAAGATGTAACATCACCCTGCCTGGGATTACACGCTACAGTAAGATGTAACATCACCCTGCCTGGGATTACACGCTACAGTAAGATATAACATCACCCTGCCTGGGATTACACGCTACAGTAAGATGTAACATCACCCTGCCTGGGATTACACGCTACAGTAAGATGTAACATCACCCTGCCTGGGATTACACGCTACAGTAAAATGTAACATCACCCTGCCTGGGATTACACGCTACAGTAAAATGTAACATCACCCTGCCTGGGATTACACGCTACAGTAAGATGTAACATCACCCTGCCTGGGATTACACGCTACAGTAAAATGTAACATCACCCTGCCTGGGATTACACGCTACAGTAAAATGTAACATCACCCTGCCTGGGATTACACGCTACAGTAAGATGTAACATCACCCTGCCTGGGATTACACGCTACAGTAAGATGTAACATCACCCTGCCTGGGATTACACGCTACAGTAAGATGTAACATCACCCTGCCTGGGATTACACGCTACAGTAAGATGTAACATCACCCTGCCTGGGATTACACGCTACAATAAAATGTAACATCACCCTGCCTGGGATTACACGCTACAGTAAAATGTAACATCACCCTGCCTGGGATTACACGCTACAGTAAAATGTAACATCACCCTGCCTGGGATTACACGCTACAGTAAGATGTAACATCACCCTGCCTGGGATTACACGCTACAGTAAGATGTAACATCACCCTGCCTGGGATTACACGCTACAGTAAAATGTAACATCACCCTGCCTGGGATTACACGCTACAGTAAAATGTAACATCACCCTGCCTGGGATTACACGCTACAGTAAAATGTAACATCACCCTGCCTGGGATTACACGCTACAGTAAGATGTAACATCACCCTGCCTGGGATTACACGCTACAGTAAAATGTAACATCACCCTGCCTGAGATTACACGCTACAGTAAAATGTAACAGCACCCTGCCTGGGATTACATGCTACAGTAAAATGTAACATCACCCTGCCTGGGATTACATGCTACAGTAAGATGTAACATTAGAATGATATAACCCCCCCAACACCCCGTAGACACCCCCCCCCCCCCCCATCCCCACCCCACCCCCCAGACACCCCCCATCCCCCCTCCTCTCCCCCACAACATGAGGCAACACAGCGGCAAAACTGGGGGTAAATAATTGTGCCCTGGTCAAAAGTAGTGCACTATATAGGGAATAGGGTGCCATTTGGGATGCTGCCATAGACTGCTGCCAGCAGCTGAGAGACGTTATTAAATGATGGCAGTACAGTACAGTACAGCGTCCCAAAGTTCACCTGGTTGCTCCTGCACCTGTTTCACACTCTTGGACCTCGGCAGACCACGCGATCCAGTCAAAATAAGTCGTTGGGTGGAGTAGACTGGTTACTAGGAATAAACACAACACTTCTCTCTCTCTCCCTCTCTCTCTCTCTCCCGTCCCACCTCTCTCTCTCTCTCTCTCTCTCTCTCCCATCCCCCCGTCCCACTGCTCTGTCTCTCTCCCTCTCTCTCTCCCTCTCTCCTCCTCTCCCATCCCCCCGTCCCACTGCTTTGTCTCTCTCCCTCTCTCTCTCTCCCTCTCTCCTCCTCTCCCATCCCCCCGTCCCACTGCTCTGTCTCTCTCCCTCTCTCTCTCCCTCTCTCCCATCCCCCCGTCCCACTGCTCTGTCTCTCTCCCTCTCTCTCTCCCTCTCTCCTCCTCTCCCATCCCCCCGTCCCACTGCTCTCTCTCTCTCTCTCCCTCTCTCCCTCTCTCCTCCTCTCCCATCCCCCCGTCCCACTGCTCTGTCTCTCTCCCTCTCTCTCTCTCCCTCTCTCCTCCTCTCCCATCCCCCCGTCCCACTGCTCTCTCTCTCTCTCTCCCTCTCTCTCTCCCTCTCTCCTCCTCTCCCATCCCCCCGTCCCACTGCTCTGTCTCTCTCCCTCTCGCTCTCCCTCTCTCCTCCTCTCCCATCCCCCCGTCCCACTGCTCTGTCTCTCTCCCTCTCTCTCTCTCCCTCTCTCCTCCTCTCCCATCCCCCCGTCCCACTGCTCTGTCTCTCTCCCTCTCTCTCTCCCCCTCTCTCCTCCTCTCCCATCCCCCCGTCCCACTGCTCTGTCTCTCTCCCTCTCTCTCTCCTCCTCTCCCATCCCCCCGTCCCACTGCTTTGTCTCTCTCCCTCTCTCTCTCTCCCTCTCTCCTCCTCTCCCATCCCCCCGTCCCACTGCTCTGTCTCTCTCCCTCTCGCTCTCCCTCTCTCCTCCTCTCCCATCCCCCCGTCCCACTGCTCTGTCTCTCTCCCTCTCTCTCTCTCCCTCTCTCCTCCTCTCCCATCCCCCCGTCCCACTGCTCTGTCTCTCTCCCTCTCTCTCTCTCCCTCTCTCCTCCTCTCCCATCCCCCCGTCCCACTGCTCTGTCTCTCTCCCTCTCTCCCTCTCTCCCATCCCCCCTTCCCACTGCTCTGACGCTAAGTCTTCTCAGAACTGAGAGGCCCTTTCATGGCCCGGTGGTAAAGGTAAAGCTGAGCTGCACCTCAGGGTCTGCGTCCCAAAAGGCACCCTGTTCCCTAAATATATAACATCCAGGCTGTATAAGAACCTGCGTCTACAGCAGCCATCCAGGAGGGTATACACTACCGGTCAAAAGTTTTAGAACACCTACTCATTCCAGGGTTTTTCTTTATTTTTTACTATTTTCTACATTGTACGATAATAGTGAAGACATCACAACTATGAGAGAGAGAGAGAGAGAGAGAGAGAGAGAGAGACAGAGACAGAGACAGAGACAGACAGAGAGAGAGACAGACAGACAGACAGAGAGAGACAGAGACAGACAGAGAGACAGACAGAGAGAGAGACAGAGACACACAGAGAGAGAGAGACAGAGAGAGAGAGACAGAGACAGAGACAGAGACATACCTTTATCTACAGTAGTCATCCAGTTGGGTATAGGTACATACCTTCACAGCCAATGTTTTCCTTGGCCACGAGAGGCCCCACCAATTGTAATTAGCCCACTTACGTCAAGCAGGCAACCTAATAGGACAGCTTCTGCAAAACCCTGGGGTCCTTCCAATTACAGGATGTTAGTATGATAACGCTTAAAGTGTGTCTCAAATGGCAACCTATTCTCTATATAGTACACTACTATGTGCCCTGATGATCAAAAGAAGTGTACTAAAAAGGGAATAGTGTGTCATTTGGGACGTTACAATGCTTAGACTACTGGTGTAGTGGAGGCTGAATCAACGCAGGCTCAGGGAGTAATGTTCAAACACTCTCTGTCTGGCCAAAGTTGTTAACCTACCTGCTCTCTCTCTCTCTCTCTCTCTCTCTCTCTCTCTCTCTCTCTCTCTCTCTCTCTCTCTCTCTCTCTCTCTCTCTCTCTCTCTCTCTCTCTCTCTCTCTCTCTCTCTCTCTCTCTCTCTCTCTCTCTCTCTCTCTCTCTCTCTCTCTCTCTCTCTCTCTCTCTCTCTCTCTCTCTCTCTCTCTCTCTCTCTCTCTCTCTCTCTCTCTCTCTCTCTCTCTCTCTCTCTCTCTCTCTCTCTCTCTCTCTCTCTCTCTCTCTCTCTCTCTCTCTCTCTCTCTCTCTCTACCATCAGTTAGTTTTGTGATGGTCCCATCAACTTAGTCCAACTCCTTTTTCCACTGCGCCGTCCAAACCATGAGGGCCTTTCTTTAGACACACACTAACTAACAGGAATATTGGATGTGCTTTTTCTTTCACTTGAAAAAACCCACAGACACATGTGGTCAAGATAGTAAATGAGGGGGAGGGAGGGAGGGAGACAGCGTGAATAGAAAGGAAAGGAGAGAGAAAAGGGAAGATGGAGAGAAAGGAAGATGGAGAGAGAAAGGAAGATGGAGAGAGAAAGGAAGATGGAGAGAGAAAGGAAGATGGAGAGAAAAAGGAAGATGGAGAGAAAAAGGAAGATGGAGAGAAAGAGGAAGATGGAGAGAAAGAGGAAGATGGAGAGAAAGGGGGAGATGGAGAGAAAGAGGGAGATGGAGAGAAACAGGTGAAGGGGGGGGGGGGAGAAGCTCACATAGTTATTCAAGTTTGTAAAACAAATGATCTTCAGCACCAATTTACTAAATAAAGGCAGGAAACCAAGATGTTTAATACACATGGCTTGTGGGCGGTGAAAAAGTCAGTTTAAGCTAACAGGTCAATTCTTGTGTTGCAGTTTTGAACTTAACCACAAAGGAAATTGTGTTTCTGTGTACAAAACAACAATATCTGTCTGATCAAACAGACAACAGAACACTACTTACTGAAACATGTGAAGAAGCTACTCTGTCTGTACCACACGCATTCACAATGGAAAACAAGAAACCTCCAGCTGACGGAGAGAGGAGAGAGAGAGAGAGAGACAGAGAGAGAGAGGGAGAGACAGAGAGAGAGAGGGAGAGACACAGAGAGACAGAGAGAGAGAGGGAGACACACAGAGAGACAGACAGAGAGAGGGAGACACACAGAGAGACAGACAGAGAGAGAGGGAGACACAGAGAGACAGAGAGAGAGAGACAGACAGAGAGGGAGACACACAGAGAGACAGAGAGAGAGAGGGACACACAGAGAGACAGGCAAAGAGACACACAGAGAGACAGGCAGAGAGAGAGAGACACACAGAGAGACAGACAGAGAGAGAGAGAGAGAGAGAGACACAGAGAGACAGAGAGACAGACAGAGAGAGAGAGAGAGACAGACAGAGAGAGAGGGAGAGACACACAAAGAGACAGACAGAGTGAGAGAGACACACAGAGAGACAGGCAGAGAGAGAGAGACACAGAGAGACAGAGAGAGAGAGGGAGACTGCTGCCTCTAAGCTGCTGGGTTGTGTGTGCTTTCCCCTCCTGCCAGAGGATGTTATGAGCCTCTCATCCCAGGCTGAGTGTTGTTCCTTGGCGTTGACACCCAGCTAGCCACTGAGGACCCTGGGTCTGTAACGTGTGTAAGCCTCAGTCACACCTGGTCTAGGCAGGGATTTACAGGCCCTTCATTAAGTCCTCTGGCAGAGAAGAGGAGAACAGAGGAATAGATTCTCCAAGCCTCAAACCAACCCCCCTGACCAGGAGCCAAGAGCCCAAGACGGACAGAGAGGAGAGAGGCTATGTGGGGAGATGGAGGGAGATGGAGGGGGTGGGGGGGGGGGGGTGTGTTACTCATGTCTGATTCACGTTGCTCTGCTTCCTTCCAGCAGCCACATCTGGCTCTGTTTTATCACCTAGACCTGCCGGCTCACACACACACACACACACACACACACACAGGAGATGAGAGGAGCTGGAGGCTGGATAGACTATTGACAAATAAAACATTAAGAAGAATATATGTCACAGAGTGGAATCTATTAAAGGTGGGAAGCAGTAGCCGGGTTGAACTGCTGCTGTGTTGAAACAAATAAAAAGAGAGACAGCGGGGAAAGAAAAAGAGAGAGAGAGAGAGAGAGAGAGAGAGAGAGAGAGAGAGAGAGAGAGAGAGAGAAGAGAGAGAGAGACAGAGACAGAGAGAGACAGAGAGAGAGACAGAAAGAGAGAGACAGAGAGAGAGAGACAGACAGAGACAGACAGAGAGAGAGCGAGCGAGCGAGAGAGAGAAACAGAGAGAGACACAGAGAGACACAGAGAGAGAGAAAGAGAGAGAAAGAGAAAGACAGAGAGAGAGAGAGAGAGAGAGAGAGAGAGAGAGAGAGAGAGAGAGAGAGAGAGAGAGAGAGAGAGAGAGAGAGAGAGAGAGAGAGAGAGAGAGAGAGAGAGACAGAGACGGTGGGACAATGGGGCCCATTGATAGTGTGGAGACGGGGCAGGGTTCCTCCGGCTAGCCCATGTGCAGTCAGGCAGCCTCAGAGCGCAGCCTCAGTACAGACAGACACACACTGATTACAGTCTGTATTACAAATGGCAAAAACAGAGAGAGCAGAGCACTGCAGCCCTGTGGAACTTCAACAACAGGATCACTCCCTACACACACGCATGAACACACGGACGCATGCGCACACACACACACACACACACACACACACACACACACACTAGCCAGCTACCACCCGGTTAATCAACCCTGCACCTTAGAGGCTGCTGCCCTATGTACATAGACATGGAATCACTGGTCACTTTAATAATGGTACACTGGTCACTTTAATAATGTTTTACTCATTTCATATGTATATACTGTATTCTACTGTAGTCAATGACAATCCGACATTGCTCGTCATAATATTTATATATTTCTTAATTCCATTCTTTTACTTTTAGATTTGTGTATATTGTTGTGAATTGTTAGATATTACTGCACTGTTGGAGCTAGGAACACAAGCATTTCACTACACCCGCACCCTACTCTACCCACCACTACCCAACTCTACCCTACCCTCCACTACCCTCCCCTACCCTAACTACCACTTCCCTACCCTCCACTACCCTACCCTTCCCTTCCCTCCACTACCCTACCCTACCCTACCCTCCACTACCCTCCACTACCCTACCCTACCCTCCACTACCCTACCCTCCACTACCCTACCCTACCCTCCACTACCCTACCCTCCACTACCCTACCCTTCCCTTCCCTCCACTACCCTACCCTACCCTACCCTCCACTACCCTCCACTACCCTACCCTACCCTCCACTACCCTACCCTCCACTACCCTACCCTACCCTTCCCTACCCTCCACTACCCTACCCTCCACTACCCTCCCTACCCTCCACTACCCTACCCTACCCTTCCCTACCCTCCACTACCCTACCCTCCACTACCCTACCCTCCACTACCCTACCCTTCCCTTCCCTACCCTCCACTACCCTACCCTCCACTACCCTACCCTCCACTACCCTACCCTCCACTACCCTACCCTACCCTACCCTACCCTACCCTCCACTACCCTACCCTACCCTACCCTACCCTACCCTCCACTACCCTACCCTACCCTACCCTACCCTCCACTACCATACCCTTCCCTTCCCTACACTACCCTACCCTCCACTCCCCTACCCTCCACTACCCTACCCTACCCTACACTACCCTACCCTCCACTCCCCTACCCTACCCTCCACTACCCTACCCTCCACTACCCTCCACTACCCTACCCTCCACTACTCTACCCTCCACTACCCTACCCTCCACTACCCTCCACTACACTACCCTACCCACCACTACCCTACCTACCCTCCACTACCCTACCCTCCACTACCCTCCACTACCCTACCCTCCACTACACTACCCTACCCTCCACTACCCTACCCACCACTACCCTACCCTCCACTACCCTCCCCTCCACTACCCTCCACTACACTACCCTACCCTCCACTACCCTCCACTACCCTACCCTCCACTACCCTACCCACCACTACCCTACCCACCACTACACTACCCTACCCTCCACTACACTACCCTACCCACCACTACCCTACCCTCCACTACCCTACCCACCACTACCCTACCCTCCACTACCCTACCCACCACTACCCTACCCTCCACTACCCTACCCTCCACTACCCTACCCACCACTACCCTCCACTACCCTACCCTCCACTACCCTACCCTACCCTCCACTACCCTACCCTACCCTACCCTCCACTACCCTACCCTCCACTACCCTACCCACCACTACCCTACCCTCCACTACCCTACCCTCCACTACCCTCCACTCCACTACCCTACCCTCCACTACACTACCCTACCCACCACTACCCTACCCTCCACTACCCTACCCTCCACTACCCTACCCACCACTACCCTACCCTCCACTACCCTCCACTACACTACCCTACCCTCCACTACCCTCCACTACCCTACCCTCCACTACCCTACCCACCACTACCCTACCCTCCACTACCCTACCCACCACTACACTACCCTACCCTCCACTACACTACCCTACCCACCACTACCCTACCCTCCACTACCCTCCACTACCCTACCCACCACTACCCTACCCTCCACTACCCTACCCACCACTACACTACCCTACCCTCCACTACACTACCCTACCCACCACTACCCTACCCTCCACTACCCTACCCACCACTACCCTACCCTCCACTACCCTACCCTCCACTACCCTACCCTCCACTACCCTACCCACCACTACCCTCCACTACCCTACCCTACCCTCCCCTCCACTACCCTACCCTACACTCCACTACCCTACCCTTCCCTTCCCTTCCCTACACTACCCTACCCACCACTACCCTACCCTCCACTACCCTACCCACCACTACCCTACCCTCCACTACCCTACCCTCCACTACCCTACCCTCCACTACCCTACCCACCACTACCCTCCACTACCCTACCCTACCCTCCACTCCCCTACCCTCCACTACCCTACCCTTCCCTACACTACCCTACCCTCCACTCCCCTACCCTCCACTACCCTACCCTCCACTACCCTACCCTCCACTACCCTACCCTACCCTCCACTACCCTACCCTCCACTACCCTACCCTACCCTCCACTACCCTACCCTACCCTACCCTCCACCACCCTACCCTCCACTACTCTACCCTACCCTACCCTCCACTACCCTACCCTACCCTACCCCCCACCACCCTACCCTCCACTACTCTACTCTACCCTCCACTACTCTACCCTCCACTACACTACCCTACCCACCACTACCCTACCCTCCACTACCCTACCCTCCACTACCCTACCCTACCTACCACTACCCTACCCTCCACTACCCTACCCTCCACTACCATCCACTACCCTACCCACCACTACCCTACCCTCCACTACCCTACCCACCACTACCCTACCCTCCACTACACTACCCTACCCACCACTACCCTACCCTCCACTACCCTACCCTCCACTACCCTACCCACCACTAACCTACCCTCCACTACCCTACCCACCACTACCCACCACTACCCTACCCTCCACTACCCTACCCTACCCTACCCTCCACTACCCTACCCTCCACTACCCTACCCTCCACTACCCTACTCTACCCACCACTACCCAACCTTACCCTACCCTCCCCTACCCACCACTACCCTACCCTCCCCTACTCTACCCACCACTACCCAACCTTACCCTACCCTACCCTCCCCCACCCTACCCTCCACTACTCTACCCTCCACTACCCTACCCTCCCCTACCCTACCCACCACTACCCTACCCTCCACTACCCTACTCTACCCTCTACTACCCTACCCTCCCCTACTCTACCCACCACTACCCAACCTTACCCTACCCTCCCCTACCCTACCCTCCACTACCCTACCCTCCACTACCCTACCCTCCACTACCCTACCCTCCTCTACCCTACCCTCCACTACTCTACCCTACCCTACCCACCACTACCCTACCCTCCTCTACCCTACCCTACACTACCCTACCCTCCACTGCCCTACTCTACCCTACCCTCCACTACCCTACCCTCCACTACCCTACCCTTACCCTCCTCTACCCTACCCTCCACTACTCTACCCTCCACTACCCTACCCTACACTACCCTACCCTACCCTCCACTACCCTCCACTACCCTACCTACCCTCCACTACCCTACCCTCCACTACTCTACCCTCCACTACCCTACCCTCCACTACCCTACCCTCCACTACCCTACCCTTCCCTTCCCTCCACTACCCTACCCTACCCTCCTCTACCCTACCCTCCACTACCCTACCCTACCCTCCACTACCCTCCACTACCCTACCCTTCCCTTCCCTCCACTCCACTACCCTACCCTCCACTACCTTACCCTCCACTACTCTACCCTCCACTACCCTACCCTACCCTCCACTACCCTACCCTCCACTACTCTACCCTCCACTACCCTACCCTCCACTACACTACCCTACCCTCCACTACCCTACCCTCCACTATCCTACCCTCCACTATCCTACCCTACCCTACCCTCCACTACCCTACCCTACCCTACCCACCACTACTCTACCCTAACCTACCCTCCACTACTCTACCCTCCACTACCCTACCCTCCACTACACTACACCCTACCCTCCACTACCCTACCCTCCACTATCCTACCCTCCACTATCCTACCCTACCCTACCCTCCACTACCCTACCCTACCCTACCCACCACTACTCTACCCTACCCTACCCTCCACTACCCTCCACTACCCTACCCTCCACTACCCTACCCTCCACTACCCTCCCCTCCCCTCCACTACCCTACCCTACCCTCCACTACCCTACCCTACCCTCCACTACCCTACCCTCCCCTGCACTACACTACCCTGCACTACACTACCCTACCCTCCACTACCCTACCCTCCACTACCCTCCCCTCCACTACCCTCCACTACCCTCCCCTCCACTACCCTATCCTCCACTCTTCTACCCTCCCCTCCACTACCCTACCCTACCCTCCACTACCCTACCCTACCCTCCACTACCCTACCCCTACCCTCCACTACCCTGCACTACACTACCCTCCACTACCCTACCCTCCACTACCCTCCACTACCCTACCCTCCACTACCCTACCCTCCCCTCCACTACCCTCCCCTACCCTACCCTCCACTACCCTACCCTCCACTACCCTACCCTCCCCTCCACTACCCTACCCTCCACTACCCTCCACTACCCTCCCCTACCCTACCCTACCCTCCACTACCCTACCCTCCACTACCCTCCCCTCCACTACCCTCCACTACCCTACCCTCCACTACCCTCCACTCCAATACCCTACCCTACCCTACCCTCCACTACCCTACCCTCCCCTCCACTACCCTCCACTACCCTACCCTCCACTACCCTACCCTCCACTACCCTCCACTACCCTACCCTCCACTACCCTACCCTACCCTCCACTACCCTACCCTACCCTCCCCTCCACTACCCTACCCTCCCCTCCACTACCCTACCCTGCACTACACTACCCTACCCTCCTCCACTACCCTCCACCATCCTCCACTACCCTACCCTACCCTCCACTACCCTACCCTACCCTATCCTACCCTACCCTCCACTACCCTACACGAGATGCTTCCTCAATGAAAAGAGTTCAAAGCAACTAGTCAATCTAAAAAGTATCTGAGTGCATTACCATAAGCAACAACATATTTTTCATTTCTAACCAGTACTGCACCCTAAGATCAAATAATTAACATAAACAACAACAACTAAAATAAACATAGTACTTGTAAATGTTTCTGAGTCCTTTGGGTCCAAGACATAACTAGTCACCTAAAAACAAGAGCATTACCCCCATCTATGGGCAAGGAGTGGAACTGCAGCTTAATAAAAACAAGAGCATTACCCCCATCTATGGGCAAGGAGTGGAACTGCAGCTCAATAAAAACAAGAACTTTACCCCCATCTATGGGCAAGGAGTGGAACTGCAGCTAAATAAAAACAAGAGCATTACCTCCATCAATGGCCCAGTAGTAGAACTGTTGCTAAATAATCTTACATTTTACATTTGGGTCATTTAGCAGACGAGCTTATCCAGAGCGACTTACAGTTAGTGAGTGCATACATTTTTTTATACTGGCCCCCCGTGGGAATCGAACCCACAATCCTGGCGTTGCAAGTGCCATGCTCTACCAACTGAGCTACAGGAGGCTTGTCTATCCCATTGGGTTGAACCAGTTCAAGGTCATGCCTTTCAGACAAAAAATGCACCTGTGACACATGATGACCAATGCAACCATTTCCTTATCTCAGAGTAATCAAAACAGCCTTCAAAACAGTGTTTTAATGAGTTGACATTATTTGTGTTAGTGATAGGTAGTGTATTGTAAAGGCAGGTGTCGCCCCCTAGTGGACCTGTCTGTAGGCGCAGATGATAATCTCTCAGGTGGCAGTCTATAGGGGTGTATGGTGGTACATGGTCTAGTATGGCTGGCTGTCTATGGGGTGTATGGTGGTACATGGTCCTACCTGTCTATAGGAGTGTAAAGGGGGGTGATCCTACCTGTCTATAGGTGTGTAAAGGGGGGTGATCCTACCTGTCTATAGGGGTGTAAAGGGGGGTGGTCCTACCTGTCTATAGGTGTGTAAAGGGGGGTGGTCATACCTGTCTATAGGTGTGTAAAGGGGGGTGGTCCTACCTGTCTATAGGAGTGTAAAGGGGGGTGGTCCTACCTGTCTATAGGTGTGTAAAGGGGGGTGGTCCTACCTGTCTATAGGTACAGATGATTATCTCTCTGAGGTGGTAATGCATGGGGGTCATGGTCTCGCTGACAGAGTCCAAAGCCATGTCTACCTCCCTCTTCATCCGGTGACCGTCCGGCAGCAGTCTAACTAGCTGCATCACCACCTGGGGACAGACAGACAGGACAGAACACACACACTCACTGTCAGACAGGACAGAACACACACACTCACTGTCAGACAGGACAGAACACACACACTCACTGTCAGACAGGACAGAACACACACACTCACTGTCAGACAGGACAGAACACACACACTCACTGTCAGACAGGACAGAACACACACACTCACTGTCAGACAGGACAGAACACACACACTCACTGTCAGACAGGACAGAACACACAAACTCACTGTCAGACAGGACAGAACACACACACTCACTGTCAGACAGGACAGAACACACATACTCACTGTCAGACAGGACAGAACACACACACTCACTGTCAGACAGGACAGAACACACAAACTCACTGTCAGACAGGACAGAACACACACACTCACTGTCAGACAGGACAGAACACACACACTCACTGTCAGACAGGACAGAACACACACACTCACTGTCAGACAGGACAGAACACACACACTCACTGTCAGACAGGATAGAACACACACACTCACTGTCAGACAGGACAGAACACACACACTCACTGTCAGACAGGACAGAACACACACACTCACTGTCAGACAGGACAGAACACACACACTCACTGTCAGACAGGACAGTACACACAAACTCACTGTCAGACAGGACAGAACACACACACACTCACTGTCAGACAGGACAGAATACACACACACTCACTGTCAGACAGGACAGAACACACACACTCACTGTCAGACAGGACAGAACACACACACTCACTGTCAGACAGGACAGAACACACAAACTCACTGTCAGACAGGACAGAACACACACACACTCACTGTCAGACAGGACAGAATACACACACACTCACTGTCAGACAGGACAGAATACACACACTCACTGTCAGACAGGACAGAACACACACACTCACTGTCAGACAGGACAGAACACACACACTCACTGTCAGACAGGACAGAACACACACACTCACTGTCAGACAGGACAGAACACACACACTCACTGTCAGACAGGACAGAACACACACACACACTGTCAGACAGGACAGAACACACACACTCACTGTCAGACAGGACAGAACACACACACTCACTGTCAGACAGGACAGAACACACACACTCACTGTCAGACAGGACAGAACACACACACTCACTGTCAGACAGGACAGAACACACAAACTCACTGTCAGACAGGACAGAACACACACACACTCACTGTCAGACAGGACAGAATACACACACACTCACTGTCAGACAGGACAGAATACACACACTCACTGTCAGACAGGACAGAACACACACACTCACTGTCAGACAGGACAGAACACACACACTCACTGTCAGACAGGACAGAACACACACACTCACTGTCAGACAGGATAGAACACACACACACACTCACTGTCAGACAGGACAGAATACACACACTCACTGTTAGACAGGACAGAACACACACACACTCACTGTCAGACAGGACAGAACACACACACTCACTGTCAGACAGGACAGAACACACACACTCACTGTCAGACAGGACAGAACACACACACACTCACTGTCAGCCAGGACAGAATACACACACTCACTGTTAGACAGGACAGAACACACACACACTCACTGTCAGACAGGCCAGAATACACACACACACTCACTGTCAAATCCGATACATGTTTTACAATCTCTTATATTCTGGATTAACCATCATATTACACAGGAGTAAAGATTTATTGATGCTCTATTCTAATAATTTAAAAACAAATTTCGCTTAAAAACTGGAAACAGGCTAAACAGGCTTTTCATCATGACCGAGTGAAGAGCGATGGTGATGTGTTACCATGGACCCCAGGTAGTGAAGAGAGATGGTGGTGATGTGTTACCATGGACCCCAGGTAGTGAAGAGAGATGGTGATGATGTGTTACCATGGACCCCAGGTAGTGAAGAGAGATGGTGGTGACGTGTTACCATGGACCCCAGGTAGTGAAGAGAGATGGTGATGTGTTACCATGGACCCCAGGTAGTGAAGAGAGGTGGTGATGTGTTACCATGGACCCCAGGTAGTGACGAGAGATGGTGATGTGTTACCATGGACCCCAGGTAGTGACGAGAGATGGTGATGTGTTACCATGGACCCCAGGTAGTGAAGAGAGATGGTGGTGATGTGTTACCATGGACCCCAGGTAGTGAAGAGAGATGGTGGTGATGTGTTACCATGGACCCCAGGTAGTGAAGAGAGATGGTGGTGATGTGTTACCATGGACCCCAGGTAGTGAAGAGAGATGGTGGTGATGTGTTACCATGGACCCCAGGTAGTGAAGAGAGATGGTGGTGATGTGTTACCATGGACCCCAGGTAGTGAAGAGAGATGGTGGTGACGTGTTACCATGGACCCCAGGTAGTGAAGAGAGATGGTGGTGACGTGTTACCATGGACCCCAGGTAGTGAAGAGCGATGGTGGTGATGTGTTACCATGGACCCCAGGTAGTGAAGAGAGATGGTGGTGACGTGTTACCATGGACCCCAGGTAGTGAAGAGAGGTGGTGATGTGTTACCATGGACCCCAGGTAGTGAAGAGAGATGGTGGTGACGTGTTACCATGGACCCCAGGTAGTGAAGAGAGATGGTGGTGATGTGTTACCATTGACCCCAGGTAGTGAAGAGAGATGGTGGTGACGTGTTACCATGGACCCCAGGTAGTGAAGAGAGATGGTGGTGATGTGTTACCATGGACCCCAGGTAGTGAAGAGAGATGGTGGTGATGTGTTACCATGGACCCCAGGTAGTGAAGAGAGATGGTGGTGACGTGTTACCATGGACCCCAGGTAGTGAAGAGAGATGGTGATGATGTGTTACCATGGACCCCAGGTAGTGAAGAGAGATGGTGGTGATGTGTTACCATTGACCCCAGGTAGTGAAGAGAGATGGTGGTGACGTGTTACCATGGACCCCAGGTAGTGAAGAGAGATGGTGGTGATGTGTTACCATGGACCCCAGGTAAGGTAGTGAAGAGAGATGGTGGTGATGTGTTACCATGGACCCCAGGTAGTGAAGAGAGATGGTGGTGACGTGTTACCATGGACCCCAGGTAGTGAAGAGAGATGGTGGTGACGTGTTGCCATGGACCCCAGGTAGTGAAGAGAGATGGTGGTGATGTGTTACCATGGACCCCAGGTAGTGAAGAGAGATGGTGGTGATGTGTTACCATTGACCCCAGGTAGTGAAGAGAGATGGTGGTGACGTGTTACCATGGACCCCAGGTAGTGAAGAGAGATGGTGGTGACGTGTTACCATGGACCCCAGGTAGTGAAGAGAGATGGTGGTGATGTGTTACCATGGACCCCAGGTAGTGAAGAGAGATGGTGGTGATGTGTTACCATTGACCCCAGGTAGTGAAGAGAGATGGTGGTGACGTGTTACCATGGACCCCAGGTAGTGAAGAGAGATGGTGGTGATGTGTTGCCATGGACCCCAGGTAGTGAAGAGAGATGGTGGTGATGTGTTACCATGGACCCCAGGTAGTGAAGAGAGATGGTGGTGACGTGTTACCATGGACCCCAGGTAGTGAAGAGAGATGGTGGTGACGTGTTACCATGGACCCCAGGTAGTGAAGAGAGATGGTGGTGATGTGTTACCATGGACCCCAGGTAGTGAAGAGAGATGGTGGTGATGTGTTACCATGGACCCCAGGTAGTGAAGAGAGATGGTGGTGATGTGTTACCATGGACCCCAGGTAGTGAAGAGAGGTGGTGATGTGTTACCATGGACCCCAGGTAGTGAAGAGAGATGGTGGTGATGTGTTACCATGGACCCCAGGTAGTGAAGAGAGATGGTGATGTGTTACCATGGACCCCAGGTAGTGAAGAGAGATGGTGGTGACGTGTTACCATGGACCCCAGGTAGTGAAGAGAGATGGTGATGTGTTACCATGGACCCCAGGTAGTGAAGAGAGATGGTGGTGATGTGTTACCATGGACCCCAGGTAGTGAAGAGAGATGGTGATGTGTTACCATGGACCCCAGGTAGTGAAGAGAGATGGTGGTGACGTGTTACCATGGACCCCAGGTAGTGAAGAGACATGGTGGTGATGTGTTACCATGGACCCCAGGTAGTGAAGAGAGATGGTGGTGATGTGTTACCATGGACCCCAGGTAGTGAAGAGAGATGGTGGTGATGTGTTACCATGGACCCCAGGTAGTGAAGAGCGATGGTGGTGATGTGTTACCATGGACCCCAGGTAGTGAAGAGAGATGGTGGTGATGTGTTACCATGGACCCCAGGTAGTGAAGAGCGATGGTGGTGATGTGTTACCATGGACCCCAGGTAGTGACGAGAGATGGTGATGTGTTACCATGGACCCCAAGTAGTGAAGAGAGATGGTGGTGATGTGTTACCATGGACCCCAGGTAGTGAAGAGAGATGGTGGTGATGTGTTACCATGGACCCCAGGTAGTGAAGAGAGATGGTGGTGATGTGTTACCATGGACCCCAGGTAGTGAAGAGAGATGGTGGTGATGTGTTACCATGGACCCCAGGTAGTGAAGAGAGATGGTGGTGATGTGTTACCATGGACCCCAGGTAGTGAAGAGAGATGGTGGTGATGTGTTACCATTGACCCCAGGTAGTGAAGAGCGATGGTGGTGATGTGTTACCATGGACCCCAGGTAGTGAAGAGCGATGGTGGTGATGTGTTACCATGGACCCCAGGTAGTGAAGAGAGATGGTGGTGACGTGTTACCATGGACCCCAGGTAGTGAAGAGAGATGGTGGTGACGTGTTACCATGGACCCCAGGTAGTGAAGAGAGATGGTGGTGACGTGTTACCATGGACCCCAGGTAGTGAAGAGAGATGGTGATGTGTTACCATGGACCCCAGGTAGTGAAGAGAGATGGTGGTGACGTGTTACCATGGACCCCAGGTAGTGAAGAGAGATGGTGGTGATGTGTTACCATGGACCCCAGGTAGTGAAGAGAGATGGTGGTGATGTGTTACCATTGACCCCAGGTAGTGAAGAGAGATGGTGGTGACGTGTTACCATGGACCCCAGGTAGTGAAGAGAGATGGTGGTGACGTGTTACCATGGACCCCAGGTAGTGAAGAGAGATGGTGGTGACGTGTTACCATGGACCCCAGGTAGTGAAGAGAGATGGTGATGTGTTACCATGGACCCCAGGTAGTGAAGAGAGATGGTGGTGACGTGTTACCATGGACCCCAGGTAGTGAAGAGAGATGGTGATGATGTGTTACCATGGACCCCAGGTAGTGAAGAGAGATGGTGATGTGTTACCATGGACCCCAGGTAGTGAAGAGAGATGGTGGTGACGTGTTACCATGGACCCCAGGTAGTGAAGAGAGATGGTGATGTGTTACCATGGACCCCAGGTAGTAATAAGTAAATAGTCTTGGCCTTGGCTTGTGCGAGCCAGAACGTCTCAGAACGCTGTTTCTGTAGCGTGAGGCAGCTTGATGTACCAGGACACCCCCTGGACAGAACACTAGTCTATCTCCTGTTTCTGTAGCGTGAGGCAGCTTGATGTACCAGTCCACCCCCTGGACAGGACACTAGTCTATCTCTTGTTTCTGTAGCGTGAGGCAGCTTGATGTACCAGGACACCCCCTGGACAGGACACTAGTCTATCGCAGGTCATTACCCCCCAATCTATCTCCTTAATGTGGAGCGCCAAGCAGAGATGCATCAGGTCCCATTTTTACAGGTCACTGAGTTATAATGGACCCCAGGTTTCATTTACATAATATGGTGTTGACATTTACGTAATATTGTGTTGAGCCAGAGTTGGCCCATATCCACAGACAGAGAATGGACCAGAGCCTGTGTTGCAGCCAGACTGACAGCGGACAGGACAGGCCTGCAGGTCCTATGTGTCAGTCAGCCAGCCAGAGTTTCCCTAGTAACCAGCCTGGGTCAGTACTGTCCTCTGTAACCCAGACACTCCACTGTTGACTAACTGTGGGTGAATTAGCAGGTGCTTTTATCCAAAGCGACTCAGTCAGTCATGTTTACATGTTATGTATGGTTTGGCCCGGGAATCACTGACATGTACAGTACATGTGGCCCAATTATGACATTTTTATCAAATTGCACTTATTCAGCCTACTTTGCTTGTAAATATAATTTGCTATCAGTTGTTGTTGCTTTTAAATCTGTGATTTAATCTGGACGTATTGTGTTTGCTGCAAAATGAACTGGCTCATTGAGGACATGAACGTTTTCTGAACCTGAACTGACCACTGGCTCATTGAGGACATGAACGTTTTCTGAACCTGAACTGACCACTGGCTCATTGAGGACATGAACGTTTTCTGAACCCGAACTGACCACTGGCTCATTGAGGACATGAACGTTTTCTGAACCTGAACTGACCACTGGCTCATTGAGGACATGAACGTTTTCTGAACCTGAACTGACCACTGGCTCATTGAGGACATGAACGTTTTCTGAACCTGAACTGACCACTGGCTCATTGAGGACATGAAAATTTTCTGAACCTGAACTGACCACTGGCTCATTGAGGACATGAACGTTTTCTGAACCTGAACTGACCACTGGCTCATTGAGGACATGAACGTTTTCTGAACCCGAACTGACCACTGGCTCATTGAGGACATGAACGTTTTCTGAACCTGATCTGACCACTGGCTCATTGAGGACATGAACGTTTTCTGAACCTGAACTGACCACTGGCTCATTGAGGACATGAACGTTTTCTGAACCTGAACTGACCACTGGCTCATTGAGGACATGAACGTTTTCTGAACCTGAACTGACCACTGGCTCATTGAGGACATTAACGTTTTCTGAACCTGAACTGACCACTGGCTCATTGAGGACATGAAAATTTTCTGAACCTGAACTGACCACTGGCTCATTGAGGACATGAACGTTTTCTGAACCTGAACTGACCACTGGCTCATTGAGGACATGAATGTTTTCTGAACCCGAACTGACCACTGGCTCATTGAGGACATGAACGTTTTCTGAACCTGAACTGACCACTGGCTCATTGAGGACATGAACGTTTTCTGAACCTGAACTGACCACTGGCTCATTGAGGACATGAACGTTTTCTGAACCTGAACTGACCACTGGCTCATTGAGGACATGAACGTTTTCTGAACCTGAACTGACCACTGGCTCATTGAGGACATGAACGTTTTCTGAACCTGAACTGACCACTGGCTCATTGAGGACATGAACGTTTTCTGAACCTGAACTGACCACTGGCTCATTGAGGATATGAACGTTTTATGAACCCGAACTGACCACTGGCTCATTGAGGACATGAACGTTTTCTGAACCCGAACTGACCACTGGCTCATTATCAGACCACAGCTACTGAGAGGAAGGGTGAGTCCCAAATGGCCTCACATACCCTGTACAGTGCACTACTTTTGAGCAGAGCCCTAAGGGGGGCCCAGATCAAAAGTAGTCCACTAAATAGGAATTGTGGAGCCATTGGGGAGGCAGAGGGAGAGCCTCTCTCTACAGGCCCCATTCAGCCAGACTATTCCAGACCAGAGGAGAATCATGTCTGTTAGGTGGTTGCTAGGACACTAGAGCTCTAACACTATAGTCTCTGGTAATGTGGTGAATCTAAAACGGTCATGTTCCACTCAAACCCTCTTTTGGTAAAAGTCTCTTATGTTGTTACTCACCTTGAATTCTCCCTTTGTGTACTTGGCATCAGGAACACTGACAAGCTCATCATCACCGAACTCAGGAAACCCCTGAGGCAGAAACAAACCAACAACGGATGAACATTGCTGGTTTAATACTGGTCTTACAGATCTGGTAACCTCTCCAATGTGTTTATTAGAAGGCAAATTAACTTGAAAAGTGACTATTCCTGGATTATACGTTGGTATTCCAGAATAGACTCTTACATTGAAGTGCCAGAGAGTGAGGGGAGTGGTCTTACATTGAAGTGCCAGAGAGTGAGGGCAGCTATGACCATGGCTGTGGTAGTTCTTCCCTTGCCGTTGGAGCAGTTAAACACGAAGGCTGAGTGAGAGTCCTCTGCCAAGGTACTCTTCATGGCCTCCATGAGCTGGTCAAAGTCCTGGGGGTAAAACACATGCACACACACAGACACATGCACACACACACACACACACACCACACACACACACACACACACACACACACACACACGCATGCACCAGATGGCTATATTCAGTTATATTATTGATACAACATGTGTAATAACATTCAACACCACTAGAGGGAGTACAAAGCTTTCCATTTTCACCCTCATATCATCGCCAAATGAAAACCTGCCACTGCAGTGCCTCCACAAAACCCATTACCTTTGTGTGTGTGTGTGTGTGTGTGTGTGTATGTGTGCGTGTGTGTGCGTGTGTGTGCGTGTATGTGCGTGTGTGTATGTGTGCGTGTGTGTGCGTGCGTGTGTGTGTGTGTGTGTGTGTGTGTGTGTGTGTATGTGTGCGTGTGTGTGCGTGTGTGTGTGTGTGTGTGTGTGTGTGCGTGTGTGTGTGTGTATGTGTGCGTGTGTGTGCGTGTGTGTGTGTGTGTGTGTGTGTATGTGTGCGTGTGTGTGCGTGTATGTGCGTGTGTGTATGTGTGCGTGTGTGTGCGTGTATGTGCATGTGTGTGTCTGTACCTCCTCCTTGGGGGCGCAGCAGTCTGACAGAGGGATGCGTTTATACAGCAGTCCCTGGTGTGTTCTCTTGTACTGATTGAAGACCTCCTGGACCGTCAGACAGGTTTTAAACATCTTCATCTGTTTCTCCTGCTCCAGAGACACCTCCAGCCACTTCTGGGCTCTCTGAACCTCCTCTCCCAGGGCGGTCTCTAGTTTCTGGGGTAGAGAGGAGGGGAGAGACAGTCAGACTACCCCTTTTTCCTCCCCAATTTCGTGATACCCAATTTGGTAGTTACAGTCTTGTCCCATCGCTGCAACTCCCGTACGGACTCGGGAGAGGCGAAGGTCGAGAGCCATGCGTCCTCTGAAACACGACCCTGCCAAGCCGCACTGCTTCTTGACACACTGCTCACTTAACCCGGACCAATGTGTCGGAGGAAACACCGTACAACTGGTGACCCGAAGTCAGCGTGCATGCGCCCGGCCCGCCACAAGAGGTCGCTAGAGTGCGATGGGACAAGGACATCCCGGCCCGGCCAAACCCTCCCCTAACCCGGACGACGCTGGGCCAAATTGTGCGTCGCCTCATGGGTCTCCCGGTCGCGGCCAGCTGCGACACAGCCCGGGATCGAACCCGGATCTGTAGTGACGCCTCTAAGCACTGCAGTGCCTTAGACCGCTGGGCCACTAGGGAAACCCTCACTTTACTTTACTGACTTGATGGTCTGTGTAAAGAACATTTATTTGCAGCATCATTCAAACAGTATTATGTTCCCTACAGGGAACATTTGATTTGATTTTGACGGGGACAGTCAAGCCAGTGAGTCACATTGAGGCTGATCGCTAGTAGGGAGAGAACCTGGAACTTCTGTATCACACCAAATCAGCAGGGTAACATGAAACACTGGACCTCTATGTGCTGGGGGTTAAGGTTCAGTTAATACCTCTATGTGCTGGGGGTCAAGGTTCAGTTAATACCTCTATGTGCTGGGGGTTAAGGTTCAGTTAATACCTCTATGTGCTGGGGGTTAAGGTTCAGTTAATACCTCTATGTGCTGGGGGTTAAGGTTCAGTTAATACCTCTATGTGCTGGGGGTTAAGGTTCAGTTAATACCTCTATGTGCTGGGGGTCAAGGTTCAGTTAATACCTCTATGTGCTGGGGGTTAAGGTTCAGTTAATACCTCTATGTGCTGGGGGTTAAGGTTCAGTTAATACCTCTATGTGCTGGGGGTTAAGGTTCAGTTAATACCTCTATGTGCTGGGGGTTAAGGTTCAGTTAATACCTCTATGTGATGGGGGTTAAGGTTCAGTTAATACCTCTATGTGCTGGGGGTTAAGGTTCAGTTAATACCTCTATGTGCTGGGGTTAAGGTTCAGTTAATACCTCTATGTGCTGGGGGTTAAGGTTCAGTTAATACCTCTATGTGCTGGGGGTTAAGGTTCAGTTAATACCTCTATGTGCTGGGGGTTAAGGTTCAGTGAATACCTCTATGTGCTGGGGGTTAAGGTTCAGTGAATACCTCTATGTGCTGGGGGTTAAGGTTCAGTTAATACCTCTATGTGCTGGGGGTTAAGGTTCAGTTAATACCTCTATGTGCTGGGGGTTACGGTTCAGTTAATACCTCTATGTGCTGGGGGTTAAGGTTCAGTTAATACCTCTATGTGCTGGGGGTTAAGGTTCAGTTAATACCTCTATGTGCTGGGGGTTAAGGTTCAGTTAATACCTCTATGTGCTGGGGGTTAAGGTTCAGTTAATACCTCTATGTGCTGGGGGTTAAGGTTCAGTTAATACCTCTATGTGCTGGGGGTTAAGGTTCAGTTAATATCTCTATGTGCTGGGGGTTAAGGTTCAGTTAATACCTCTATGTGCTGGGGGTTAAGGTTAAGTTAATACCTCTATGTGCTGGGGGTTAAGGTTCAGTTAATACCTCTATGTGCTGGGGGTTAAGGTTCAGTTAATACCTCTATGTCCTGGGGGTTAAGGTTCAGTTAATACCTCTATGTGCTGGGGGTTAAGGTTCAGTTAATACCTCTATGTGCTGGGGGTTAAGGTTCAGTTAATACCTCTATGTGCTGGGGGTTAAGGTTCAGTTAATACCTCTATGTGCTGGGGGTTAAGGTTCAGTTAATACCTCTATGTGATGGGGGTTAAGGTTCAGTTAATACCTCTATGTGATGGGGGTTAAGGTTCAGTTAATACCTCTATGTGCTGGGGGTTAAGGTTCAGTTAATACCTCTATGTGCTGGGGGTTAAGGTCAGTTAATACCTCTATGTGCTGGGGGTTAAGGTTCAGTTAATACCTCTATGTGCTGGGGGTTAAGGTTCAGTTAATACCTCTATGTGCTGGGGGTTAAGGTTCAGTTAATACCTCTATGTGCTGGGGGTTAAGGGTCAGTTAATACCTCTATGTGCCTGGGGTTAAGGTCAGTTAATACCTCTATGTGCTGGGGGTTAAGCTTAGGTTCAGTTAATACCTCTATGTGCTGGGGGTTAAGCTTAGGTTCAGTTAATACCTCTATGTACTGGGGGTTAAGGTTAGGTTCAGTTAATACCTCTATGTGCTGGGGGTTAAGGTTTGGTTTAAGGTTAGGGTCAGTTAATACCTATATGTGCTAGTGGTTAAGGTTAGGGTTAAGGTTAGGGTCAGTTAATACCTCTATGTGCTGGGGGTTAAGGTTAGGGTTAAGGTTAGGGTCAGTTAATACCTCTATGTGCTAGTGGTTAAGGTTAGGGTTAGGGTCAGTTAGTACCTTTATGTGCTGGGGGTTAGGGTCAGTTAGTACCTCTATGTGCTGGGGGTTACGGTTAGGGTCAGTTAATACCTCTATGTGCTGGAGGTTAGGGCCAGTTAGTACCTCTATGTGCTGGAGGTTAAGGTTAGGGTCAGTTAGTACGTCTATGTGCTGGAGGTTAAGTTTAGGGTCAGTTGGCCTACCACTTCGCGGCTGAGCCGTTGTTGCTCCTAGACGTTTCCACTTCACAATAACAGCACTTACAGTTGACCGGGGCAGCTCTAGCAGGGCAGAAATTTGACGAACTGAATTGTTGGAAAGGTGGCATCCTATGACGGTGCCACGTTGAAAGGCACTGGGCTCTTCAGTAAGGCCATTTTACAGTCAATGTTTGTCTATGGAGATTGCATGGCGGTGTGCTTGATTTTATACACCTGTCAGCAACAGGTGTGGCTGAAATAGCCGAATCCACTAATTTGAAGGGGTGTCCACATACTTTTGTATATATGGTGTATCTAGTACCTCTATGTGTGTGGGGTCTGTGGCGGGGACAGGGATGTGTTGCTCCAGACAGGAAGGCTCTCTGGGAGTGAAGACCTGTCCGTTCCCCTCCAGAACCAGCTCCTCCTGCAGGTTGACCCACAGCACGTGGCTGTACTTCCTCTTCTCATCCGTCAGGTGGGTCAGCACCGCACCCGTCGCCTACAAACACACAACCCCCGCAGATAAGCTTCAGTTAAGCTTGACAGACAACGTACTGTAAGAACTGGGATGTCTTAAAACGTTTTTTATGTCTGCTAAAGATAGAAAGTTCTGGAAACTAGCATTTTGGACATTGACCAAATGTGACAGGGTACGGGGGGTTGGTGTAGATCTTACCTCTGATGTAGGCTGTGACATGCCGTAGACGGGCATCTTGGGGACTCTTCTGAAGTTAGCCACCTTCATCTCCTTCACTGTGCTGAGTATGTCTGGAGACAGGTACTCATGTGCAACCTGCGCGCGCACACACACACACACACACACACACACACACACACACACACACACACACACACACACACACAGTAAGTAAATAAGATAGTGAGTTAGATTTCCAGTGAATGTATTCATTACACAAGGCAAACAAACTTGAAACAGAGAAACTCTATTTCTCTGCTCCTGACTGAGTTCCATGTTCTGCAGTGGGTCTGAGTGAGTGTGATGTGATGTCATTTGGTGGGAGGTTCTCACCAAAACGCGGGCTCCCTTGGTGACGAGATCGGGCGGAGCGGAGAGTTCTGATAGGTCCATACAGGCCAGCAGGCGGTACACCCAGGCGTGAGCACACAGCCACTGGCTGAAGTTGGACGCAAAGCCAAGAGAATACTGCAACACCACAAAACAGACAAAGATTGAGATGTCTTTGTCTGCCATGGTAAAAACAGACGTAAAGATTGAGATGTCTTTGTCTGCCATGGTAAAATCAGGACACAAAAGATTGAGATGTCTTTGTTTGCCATGGTAAAATCAGACGTAAAGATTGAGATGTCTTTGTCTGCCATGGTAAAAACAGATGTAAAGATTGAGATGTCTTTGTTTGCCATGGTAAAAACAGGACACAAAAGATTGAGATGTCTTTGTCTGCCATGGTAAAAACAGGACACAAAAGATTGAGATGTCTTTGTCTGCCATGGTAAAATCAGACGTAAAGATTTAGGTCTTTGTCTGCCATGGTAAAATCAGACGTAAAGATTGAGATGTCTTTGTCTGCTAAAAACAGGACATTCGTCATCTCAATGCAAAGCACAAACAATGGCAGCCAGAAAAGACAAACAGCAGAGTCAATACAAAATAACATTGGCTTGTATGTATGAGTGAAAGATAGAATTTCGCTATGGGTGCCATTTGGAACAAAGCCATACCTGTTCATGAAGGTATGCGTTGAACACAATCAGGTAGAAATACCGTTCCAGGCTCTGTATGGCTCTGTGGAGAAAGTAGTCTTTGGTTGTGCTTCCCTAGAAGAGACAGACATCAAGGAGTCAGACAGTAGTCTTTGGTACTGCTCCCTAGAAGAGACAGACATCAAGGAGTCAGACAGTAGTCTTTGGTTGTGCTTCCCTAGAAGAGACAGACATCAAGGAGTCAGACAGTAGTCTTTGGTTGTGCTTCCCTAGAAGAGACAGACATCAAGGAGTCAGACAGTAGTCTTGGGTACTGCTCCCTAGAAGAGACAGACATCAAGGAGTCAGACAGTAGTCTTGGGTGCTGCTCCCTAGAAGAGACAGACATCAAGGAGTCAGACAGTAGTCTTTGGTACTGCTCCCTAGAAGAGACAGACATCAAGGAGTCAGACAGTAGTCTTTGGTACTGCTCCCTAGAAGAGACAGACATCAAGGAGTCAGACAGTAGTCTTTGGTACTGCTCCCTAGAAGAGACAGACATCAAGGAGTCAGACAGTAGTCTTTGGTACTGCTCCCTAGAAGAGACAGACATCAAGGAGTCAGACAGTAGTCTTGGGTACTGCTCCCTAGAAGAGACAGACATCAAGGAGTCAGACAGTAGTCTTGGGTACTGCTCCCTAGAAGAGACAGACATCAAGGAGTCAGACAGTAGTCTTTGGTACTGCTCCCTAGAAGAGACAGACATCAAGGAGTCAGACAGTAGTCTTTGGTACTGCTCCCTAGAAGAGACAGACATCAAGGAGTCAGACAGTAGTCTTGGGTACTGCTCCCTAGAAGAGACAGACATCAAGGAGTCAGACAGTAGTCTTTGGTACTGCTCCCTAGAAGAGACAGACATCAAGGAGTCAGACAGTAGTCTTGGGTACTGCTCCCTAGAAGAGACAGACATCAAGGAGTCAGACAGTAGTCTTTGGTACTGCTCCCTAGAAGAGACAGACATCAAGGAGTCAGACAGTAGTCTTTGGTACTGCTCCCTAGAAGAGACAGACATCAAGGAGTCAGACAGTAGTCTTTGGTTGTGCTTCCCTAGAAGAGACAGACATCAAGGAGTCAGACAGTAGTCTTTGGTACTGCTCCCTAGAAGGAAGAGACAGACATCAAGGAGTCAGACAGTAGTCTTTGGTACTGCTCCCTAGAAGAGACAGACATCAAGGAGTCAGACAGTAGTCTTTGGTTGTGCTTCCCTAGAAGAGACAGACATCAAGGAGTCAGACAGTAGTCTTTGGTACTGCTCCCTAGAAGAGACAGACATCAAGGAGTCAGACAGTAGTCTTTGGTACTGCTCCCTAGAAGAGACAGACATCAAGGAGTCAGACAGTAGTCTTGGGTACTGCTCCCTAGAAGAGCCAGACATCAAGGAGTCAGACAGTAGTCTTGGGTACTGCTCCCTAGAAGAGACAGACATCAAGGAGTCAGACAGTAGTCTTGGGTACTGCTCCCTAGAAGAGACAGACATCAAGGAGTCAGACAGTAGTCTTTGGTACTGCTCCCTAGAATAGACAGACATCAAGAAGAGAAGAGCCAGACATCAAGGAGTCAGACAGTAGTCTTTGGTACTGCTCCCTAGAAGAGACAGACATCAAGGAGTCAGACAGTAGTCTTTGGTACTGCTCCCTAGAAGAGACAGACATCAAGGAGTCAGACAGTAGTCTTTGGTACTGCTCCCTAGAATCATAACATACCAGCTAAGCACTGGAGCATCATATTACTGTATCAAAATGATCATAGTGTACTGATAAAGTTTTTATCAATCTGAAACATAACCTACCTGAATTTGATAATCATCTCCGATCGCTTCAAGTTTCTTCTTATTTTCGTATATTGCTTCTTTTATGTTGTGCATTTCTGAACACAGGGCGATCGCTTGGTCAACCTGAAGAACCAAAGGGACAGAACATGATTTCAATACTGGGAACTAGCACAATGTACCTAACTAGTGGAGTCATTTCTAGATCACTCACCTCTTCCATGACCTGTTGTCCTTCAGGTAGTTTGTTGATGAGGGTCTGAATGACTTGGAACAGGGGCTTGGCTTCTGCCTCCTCCACTCTGCAAATAACAAACCGGACAGGCAGCCATCTTTAAAACACTTCCTTACAGTTTAACTACATCGCCACTGCATTATTATGACACTGACCAATCCAATGTTTTGATAGAAATGTAGGCCTGCCCAGCAAATCTGGTTATAATGATGTTTACTCAAGCAGAAAAACAGTTTGCAAACAGAAAACATCATTAACACATCACGTGCCAAATGTTTCCCTCTGGGTATAATCTGGATCAGTTTCATAGTGATTTTTTATATTTTACCTTTATTTTACCAGACAGGTCAATTAAGAACAAATTCGTATATGCAATGATAGCCTGGCAATACACTATATATACAAAAGTATGTGGACACCCCTTCAAATTAGTGGATTCGGATATTTCAGCCACACCTGTTGCTGACAGGTGTATAAAATCGAGCACACAGCCATGCAATCTCCATAGACAAACATTAGCAGTAGAATGGCCCGTACTGAAGAGCTCAGTGACTTTCAACGTGGCACCATCATAGGATGCCACCTTTCCAACAAGTCAGTTCATCATATGTCTGCCCTGTAAGTGCTGTTATTGTGAAGTGGAAACATCTAGGAGCAACAACGGCTCAGCCGCAAAGTGGTAGACCACACAAGCTCACAGAACGGGACCGGCTGGAGTGGAATAAAGCTCCCCGCCATTGCACTCTTGAGGAGGGGAAACGCGTTCTCTGGCAGTCCGACGGACTAATCTGGGTTTGGCGGATGCCAAGATAACGCTACCTGCCCGAATGCATAGTGCCAACTGTAAAGGTTGGTGGAGGAGGAATAATGGTCTGGGGCTGTTTTTCATGGTTCAGGCTAGGTCCCTTAGTTCCAGTGAAGGGAAATCTTAACACTACAGCATACAATGACATTCTAGACGATTCTGTGCTTCCAAATTTGTGGCAACAGTTTGGGGAAGGCCGTTTCCTGTTTCAGCATGACAATGCACCCGTGCACAAAGCGAGGTCCATATAGAAATGGTTTGTCGAGATCGGTGTGGGAGAACTTGACTGGCCTGCACAGAGACCTGACCTCAACACAATCGAACACCTTCAGGATGAATTGGAAGGCTGCGACTGCGAGCCTTGGCCAAATCGCCAAACATCAGTGCCCGACCTCACTAATGCTCTTGTGGCTGAATGGAAGCAAGTCCCCACAGCAATGTTTCAACATCTAGTGGAAAGCCTTCCCAGAAGAGTGGAGGCTGTGATACCAGCAAAGGGGGGGGGGGGGACCAACTCCATTTTAATGCCCATGATTTTGGAATGAGATGTTTGACGAGCAGGTGTCCACATACTTTTGGCCATGTAGTGTATCTCTAGGCTAGGTTACAGTTTGGTTGTGGAGGTTGAGTCCTGTCTTACTGTGGTGGTTCCTGGGTGGTCTTCAGGTGGTTGAGGACCAGGGTCCCCAGGATCATGGCTAGGTTGGTCCTCCCTACACCCACCTGACAGCTGAACAACAGGGCAGGCAGAGGCCTGGAAACATCCCTTCTCAATGACAGGTTGGGGCTCTCCTGAAAACATGCAACACAAATACAGGGATTGGAAAACACCACATACAAATGAAAAAGAAAAGTTGCGCTCTAATCTCTCCTAGCTTTATTTGACCAACACTTTGGCTAAAGGGCGTTCATCTGGAGTTTCTAGCTGTCCTGGAAACCAACACACATATTTGAAAAGGAATGTCTGTCTGTCGGTCTCTAATTTACACCCTGACCATGTGACCAAACTACTGGAGGATTACGATTTCTCAGAAAGAAAAAGACTGTCTTTTAACCAGCTGTTATTATCACAAAAACTATTCAGAAAACCACTGTTTGTTTAGCAGTCTAGTGCAGCTGCTACCAGAAATGTGATTACATTTGGCGCCATGTGATTAAGATTGTTTTGAACTGAAAGCTCCCCACCCCTAGCCTGTGCCCATCTGTGTTACCATGCCAACTCCTTGTCACTCATTACCATGCCATGGTTTGATGATGAAAGTAATCAAGTTGGCAAGAGCACAAACAGATCTGGGACCAGGCAACCGCACCCCCACCTTTCAACCACTGAAACAGGAAGTGTGAAGAAATGTATCAGGAAGCTATCACAGAGCTAGCAGACACTGTAGAGCTGCAGTCAGACAGACAGAGTCAGACAGACAGTCAGTCAGACAGAGATGAAACAGAGCAGAGCAGCAGCAGGAATAACACTCTGTCCCAAATTGCACCCTATTCCCTATATAGTGCACTACGTTTGACCACTGGAACCAACCACTTTCCAACCACAGAGAACTGGACAGTATGCCTGTTACTAGAGTGACAGGAGTCACTCCAAAAAAGGCAAAACAAATGAAAGAAAGAAAGAAAGAAAGAAAGAAAGAAAGAAAGAAAGAAAGAAAGAAAGAAAGAAAGAAAGAAAGAAAGAAAGAAAGAAAGAAAGAAAGAAAGAAAGAAAGAAAGAAAGAAGATCCTGTACAAGTGAAGATGTGAGGTTAGATGTGAGGTTTAATGTCATATTCATAATAACTATTATGGTTATTGGTGATGGATGGGGCACAGCGGTGCCTGGTGTGAGAGTGAGGTCAACCTCCCATCTTCCGTCTCAGAACCTGGTTGAGAATCTCCAGGTATTCTAGAATGTTCCACTCGTTAATATATTGAATGTCTCCTTTAAACACATCAGGGTTAACTACAGAACATATCATCTCCAACATAGAAACCGTACAGGTACAGCCCTGCCTGATCACGGCTGTTAGATCTGAACCTGTAAGGACCTTGATCCTGGAAGTATAGCTAATCCTTGGGATGTTTCTAACAAAATGAAAGAAGGCGCCATCGCGCTCAAACACGACTTAAGGATAGGATATAAAGGTTATTTGGATGGTGCATAAAATCAACAAACAGTTCAATGAAAAAGAAGGTAGGTTCACATACGAGGTAGACTCCAATATATTATTGTAAAAGGAAGATATTTGAGTGTGACTACTTTGTTAAGACAAATACAACAGGATTTACCCTGAGAACACTAATAACCCTCCTTACCCTGAGAACACTAATAACCCTCCTTACCCTGAGAACACTAATAACCCTCCTTACCCTGAGAACACTAATAACCCTCCTTACCCTGAGAACACTAATAACCCTCCTTACCCTGAGAACACTAATAACCCTCCTTACCCTGAGAACACTAATAACCCTCCTTACCCTGAGAACACTAATAACCCTCCTTACCCTGAGAACACTAATAACCCTCCTTACCCTGAGAACAGTAATAACCCTCCTTACCCTGAGAACACTAATAACCCTCCTTACCCTGAGAACACTAATAACCCTCCTTACCCTGAGAACAGTAATAACCCTCCTTACCCTGAGAACAGTAATAACCCTCCTTACCCTGAGAACACTAATAACCCTCCTTACCCTGAGAACACTAATAACCCTGAGAACACTAATAACCCTCCTTACCCTGAGAACACTAATAACCCTCCTTACCCTGAGAACAGTAATAACCCTCCTTACCCTGAGAACAGTAATAACCCTCCTTACCCTGAGAACAGTAATAACCCTCCTTACCCTGAGAACACTAATAACCCTCCTTACCCTGAGAACACTAATAACCCTCCTTACCCTGAGAACACTAATAACCCTCCTTACCCTGAGAACACTAACAAAGGCATCAAAATCCTCCTCTAGAGGCGCTCCCTCCATCGGTAGTGGCAGTCGGTAGTACCTGCGAGAGACAGAGAGAGAGAGAGAGAGAGAGAGAGAGAGAGAGAGAGAGACAGACAGAGACAGAGACAGAGACAGAGAGACAGAGACAACTGTTACTGTGTCTGTTTTCACAGGAGAAATCCCATCTATTTAGTCAATATATCCTTTATGTAGGCCAGAACAAAGGAATGCAACATTGACCTAGAATGAGACAACTGTTCAACACTCTTTCATCTCTCTGTTTACTAATATCATGCTGTGTCCCAACTTGCACCCTATTCCCTATGTAGTGCACTACATTTGACCAAAGCCCTATTGTTGTGCACTATAAAGGGAACAGGGTGCCATTTGGGACGCAGATGGTGGTTGGGAAACATACGGCTACAACAAAACAGCCCACCAGGGAGTTCCAGAGTACAGACATAAATCCCACACCCAGGAGGCCTGCTCTGCTCCCTGTCTTCATGACCAGATCACTTAATGTTCTTAACACTAAACACACACACATCTGTAAGTTGAAAGGACACATTCAAACACTTTCTTTCTTGACGTTATGGGGCATCACTCAGATCCAAATGGTTGGTTGTGTGTGTGTGTGTGTGTGTGTGTGTGTGTGTGTGTGTGTGTGTTGTGTAGTAGATAGGGGAATGTGTGTGTGTTGTGATGTAGATAATGGAAGAAGGGAATGAGGAGGGGAATATATTGACATGCCCTGGAGATGTCAGGAGTGGAGCTGGCTGTTCATTACATCTCAATAAAAGCTTCAGCTCCTCTGATCTGATTACTAACAGGATGCTAAAGGAGGCCTCCCAAATGGTACCCTATTCCCCATGGGGCTCTGGTCAAAAGTAGTGCACTCTATAGGGAATGGGGTGCCATTTGGGTTGCAACCGATGTCTCTCTTCCCTCGCCTCTGAATGAATGCAGAGGGGGCATAGAGAGAGCAGAGAGAGCGAGAGAGAGCGAGAGAGAGAGAGAGAGAGAGAGAGAAGAGAGAGAGAGAGAGAGAGAGAGAGAGAGAGAGAGAGAGACAGAGACAGAGACAGAGACAGAACAGAGACAGAGAGAGAAAGAGAAGAGAGAGAGAGAGAGCAGAGAGAGAGACAGAGAGACAGAGACAGAGAGAGAAAGAGAAAGACAGAGAGAGAGAAAGAGAGAGAGAGACAGAGGGAGAGAAAGACAGAGAGAGAGAGAGAGAGAGAGAGAGAGAGAGAGAAGAGAGTGAGAGCAGAGAGTGAGAGCAGAGAGAGAGAGCAGCGAGAGAGAGAGCACTCAAGCAGTAGTGTACAACAAGCTGTACACCTGTACAGTGTGCCTGTAGGTTGTTCTTGCAGTCAATGTTAACAACCGACAACTGATTTCGTCTGCCTGTGTGGGATTGAATCACATTACCACCACTCTTCTACACTGTCTCTCTGTTTCCCCTTCAGTCAACCTATCCCTCTTGTTCATGTCTCTCTGTTTCCCCGTCAGTCAACCTATCCCTCTTGTTCATGTCTCAAGTGTTGTGCTGTGTCCTTTGTTCCATGCTGCATTGTGTCGATAATAAAAATAAACTATCACACTCAATAAAATAGTAAAAAAAATAAGGAGTGTAAAAGAAGTAGTAACTATGAACCTGTAGAGTGGCATGGTGAACAGGGGTCTCTTGTAGACCTCCTCTGTCACATGGATGTCCTCCTCACAGGTGATGGTCATCTTCTGGGGCTCGCCCTTGAAGTGCTCGATATCGTTATACACGTAGAACACGTTATCATTCATTTTGGCAAAGTCGTGGAGCTAGAGAAACCAAAGACAAAGGCACAATACTATTATTACTGATGTTATGAAACAGCTGATTTTAGCAGTTTTTTTGTTCATTGTAAAGATTTTTTCTTTCTTTTTATAACTAATATAATTTTGATCCAATATATCTACTTGTCTTGAGCATCGGAATTGCAGAAATTATGGTCTCTCGATTTCTTTGGGTCGCATTGCTAGCTAGTCAGCTGACTGTTTGTATTTAAAAGATGCATTCTCGAGACAGCTTGACGTTCCACCACCCAAAGCGCAAGACAAATGCACCATTACCATTACCATTACCATTACCATTACCAACCCTGTCCTTGCCATCCAACTCGACTAGCATCCAACTCGACCAGCATCCAACTCGACCAGCATCCAACTCGACCAGCATCCAACTCGACCAGCATCCAACTAGACTAGCATCCAACTAGACTAGCATCCAACTCAACCAGCATCCAACTCGACCAGCATCCAACTCGACCAGCATCCAACTCGACCAGCATCCAACTCGACTAGCATCCAACTCGACTAGCATCCAACTAGGCCACCATCCAACTCGACCACCACCCAACTCGACCACCACCCAACTAGACCACCACCCAACTAGACCACCACCCAACTAGACCACCACCCAACTAGACCTCCACCCAACTAGACCACCACCAGAATACCGGTAGATGCCTTCAACATGTGCAGGCACCCTCTGAAGCTAGAGACATGATGTCTGTTTGTTTTCCTGTTCAGGCCTACATGTCAAATTAAATAAACTACTACTACTAATACATATAGTAGCCCCCAGGGACTTACTGGGAACACTATCTGTAGTGTAGACAAGCTGTTTAATGCTGGATCAAGAGGGACTATCTGTAGTGTAGACAAGCTGTTTACTGATGGATCAAGAGGGACTATCTGTAGTGTAGACAAGCTGTTTAATGCTGGATCAAGAGGGACTATCTGTAGTGTAGACAAGCTGTAGGACTATCTGTAGTGTAGACAAGCTGTTTACTGATGGATCAAGAGGGACTATCTGTAGTGTAGACAAGCTGTTTACTGCTGGATCAAGAGGGACTATCTGTAGTGTAGACAAGCTGTTTACTGATGGATCAAGAGGGACTATCTGTAGTGTAGACAAGCTGTTTAATGCTGGAGGTTTATGGGTTTATTACTATGAGGAGGCCAGTATATAAAGAGGAGGTTTATGGGTTTATTACTATGAGGAGGCCAGTATATAAAGAGGAGGTTTATGGGTTTATTACTATGAGGAGGCCAGTATATAAAGAGGAGGTTTATGGGTTTATTACTATGAGGAGGCCAGTATATAAAGAGGAGGTTTATGGGTTTATTAGAATGAGGAAGCCAGGTCACCTCCTTCCTGATGGTGAGCTCCAGGGTCTCCACCGTCTCCTCCTTGTCCAGGCCATGGAGATTCTCATGGAGGTTCTCCTTCCTCCGGGGGGTGTACGGAACAAAGTTCTCCTCCAGGTGCAGGAACACCACCGGCTCCTCTCGCACACAGAAGAACATCACCTCCTGTGGAGAGGAGAGGAGAGGAGAGGAGAGGAGAGGAGAGGAGAGGAGAGGAGAGGAGAGGAGAGGAGAGGAGAGGAGAGGAGAGGAGAGGAGAGGAGAGGAGAGGAATCATGGCCTACATTAAAAAAGAGTCAGTAATTAATAAGATTATAAAGACAAGGGGAACCTGATCCTCTAACTGAGATGCTTTTTAATACGGTGCCAGGAACAATAATAATTCCACAGGCCAGTTATTTGGTTCTAGAATCTGTAAAGCTTGGTTCCAAACCCAATTGGAAACATTCCGTTGTCATTTGACAGTCAGGAATTTATCATGCGCTCGCTGCTATATAATTAAGTCAATTTCATTTAAAATTACAGTGAGTTTCCATACTGGACTCACAACCCTGATAGATATTCATTATTTTCCATCATTCAACATGACTGAGGATGTGTCCCAAATGGCACCCTATTCCCTATACAGTGCCCTATGGGCCCTGGTCAAAAACAGTAGACTACATAGGGAATAGGGTGCCATTTGCGACACAGCCTGCCTGGGTTGGGTTTGCTTAGTGGCACAGTGCGTCCGTCTGTCCCACAGCGTGGACAGTGCCTGACCCCTCAAATATTTATCCACAACACAGTTAGAAAGAACAACACAGTTAGAAAGACAGCAGGCTGAAGAGAAGACACAGACCGACAGACAGACACAGACAGACACTGATACAGAGACAGACAGACACTGATAGACAGACAGACACTGATACAGAGACAGACAGACACTGATAGACAGACATACACTGATAGACAGACAGACACTGATACACAGACAGACAGACAGACACTGATAGACAGACAGACACTGATACAGACAGACAGACACAGACAGACACAGACAGACACAGAGACCGACAGAGACACACAGAGACACACACAGAGACCGACAGACAGAGACAGACAGAGACAGACAGAGACAGACAGAGAAGAGAGAGAGCGACAGAGAGAGAGAGCCCTATGGATCCTGGTCTAAAGTAGTGCACTATGAAGGAAATAGGGTTCCATTTGGGACGCACAAAGTAAACAAATATCACCCTGAGGGCAGTGCACTAACCTCATGCCCTTGACTCTGTAACCTTTGGAGGACCTGTTTGAAGCCATTCAGGCTGGGCTGGCCCATGCCGTAGAGCGGGTAGCTTCCTTTCACCTGGCGGTAGTTTGGCGCTCCGTAGCTGCCTGTAGTGTTCAGGACATCAGCCTTGCTGTACACGTCCTGGACCAGGAAGAACTCACCCTACAGACATACAGTACAGTCAATCAACCAATGAAATACGTGGCTTTATAAAGCTCCTTTTTACATCAACAGTTGTCGTTGGGGGTTACAGTAGAGTCAGTATAGGCAACACTTTAAGGCTCCCTACATATCTACCAGGACTTCATAACACATTCATACAAGGTGATCTATGTGAGTAAACTAACTCCTCGGTAACAATAAGGGGCTCTGCATGCCTGAACAGCTCTGTGACAGGTGATAGGAGGATCAAAAGGACCAATGGGAGAGGTGACAATGCTCCACTCAACGGCCACGCATGATCATAAAAACAACGCGTTCCAATGTCCTCTTGGACACATCAATGTGAAGTAACAAGGGGTAGGGCTTGGAGAGAGAGGGTTTGGATCCAGGCCTCCTCTCTTCTTAAGTATCTCAATGTAAATGCTGAACAAAACAATGCTGATGGTTGGGGGAAGCGCTGTGGTGTGTTTTGGATGGTTGGGGGAAGCGCTGTGGTGTGTTTTGTTCCTACCTGAACCAAGTAGTGTTCGGGCATTGAGTCTGATATCCGGCCCACTTTGTAGTTTGTCCTGAGGAGGTCATCGTGGATCTGAAATTCCTGTCTGCAATTATATCTATAATACAGAAGATAATGTAGCCGTCATCTTCAACATGGTGCAACAAAGCATTCAATCCCTCTTAGGGGTCCTAAGGTTCCCGCTGGAGACCGACCGAACATTGCATTTGTCAGATAAGATAAATAAGCCTATCTTTTGAATCCAAGACGGAACAATTAGATAACAGCACACACACACAACCCACCACCCCACACACACTTCACCCAACATCCCCATCCATTCACCCCTTAGTGATCAAAGCCACAGGGATGAACATCCTAACATCCCTTGGTTCGTCCTTACGTGATGACGACGGGTGCGACCTTGTTAGTGATGATGGACTTGGCCTTGCTGCCGTGGATGTTCACCATCTGGGAAGAGCTCGTGTTGAGAGACTGCCTGCTGTTCGCCATCCCGTTGCCATGGATACTCTCAAGCGGAGGAGGATGGTGGGGTGCTGCTACAGAGGATATGGAGCCTGACACAGAGACGGGTTGTGGCGCAGTGCTGGCAGTTGTACCCATACTCCACAAGCAGCTGGGAACGACAAGGGAACAGAGGAGAGGACTTAGACTCAAGACACAGGAAGTCAAACAGAGGTACAGAGGAGAGGACTTGGACTCAGACACAGGAAGTCAAACAGAGGAACAGAGGAGAGGACTTGGACTAAGATACAGGAAGTCAAACAGAGGAACAGAGGAGAGGACTTGGGACTCAGATACAGGAAGTCAAACAGAGGTACAGAGGAGAGGACTTGGACTCAGACACAGGAAGTCAAACAGAGGAACAGAGGAGAGGACTTGGACTCAGATACAGGAAGTCAAACGGAGGAACAGAGGAGAGGACTTGGACTAAGATACAGGAAGTCAAACAGAGGAACAGAGGAGAGGACTTGGACTCAGATACAGGAAGTCAAACAGAGGAACAGAGGAGAGGACTTGGGACTCAGACACAGGAAGTCAAACAGAGGTACAGAGGAGAGGACTTGGACTCAGACACAGGAAGTCAAACAGAGGAACAGGAGTGAGGACTCACACTCACACTCCCTCTGAGACACACTTGCATGCACACTATCGGTGTTTCACAAATCTGTGTCGATTCAAACACTACCACATTCAAACACTACCACATTCAAATTGTAACCAACTGATTGAAAAGAGGAAATGTATGAAGAGTGAATTATAACAACGTGAGAATTTTTCTCATTGCTTTCTTGATGATATTTCTACAGTACTTCCACCAGCTTCCTCAGAAAATACCAAGCTGTAAACCACGGTTCTACTAGATCTGTAACACAACATTCTGAACCGGAATGTTCCATTTTCAAGACTCCTCTCCTAGAAGCAGGCTAAAGGGTTACATCAATCCTGAGGTTGGATGTATTTAAATGTTAATTATAGCCCCACTTGATGCTGAGCCCTCTGCTGCAGCCTGCACAACAATCTGAGCAGGCATCCATCTGCAGCACCTCTCTGAATAAACCCAGGGCTTTGCATCTCAAATGGTACCCTATTCCCTAGTGCACTACTTTTGACCAGAGCGCAATGAGCTCAGGTCAAAAGTAGTGCACTATATAGGGAATATGGTGCCATTTGAGACAAAGCCACATGGCTTTGCAGTGAAGCTCTACAGATAAACAAAAGATGAGCCTCCCCGCCACTCTGCTCCACTCAGACCAGCCAGCAGGGGCCAACCCCAACCCCGATCCTCACTACTCCACAGCTGGCCTGAGACCAACGGCAGCCCCTCCATCCCCCTAAACACACACACAGAGAGACATGCAGACACAGAGACAGACACAAGGACACACACACAGTCAGTCACACACACACACACACACACACACACAAACACACAATCCATTCCACTTCCACCCTTGTGCATCTAGAAAGAGACTTCGGAAATATATGTCCTTTTCAGATCAAACTTGCTAGGAAAATATACAAGGAATCCATTCCATAAGCAGACAACATGGAATTCACACACCAAAGGAAAGGTATCTACCCTGCCCTCCAGCCAGTCCAGTTCAGAGAGGTAGCCCTCCAGTCCAGTTCAGAGAGGTAGCCCTCCGGTCCAGTTCAGAGAGGTGGCCCTCCGGTCCAGTTCAGAGAGGTAGCCCTACAGTCCAGTTCAGAGAGGTAGCCCTCCAGTCCAGTTCAGAGAGGTAGCCCTCCAGCCAGTCCACTTCAGAGAGGTAGCCCTCCAGCCAGTCCACTTCAGAGAGGTAGCCCTCCAGCCAGTCCACTTCAGAGAGGTAGCCCTCCAGTCCACTTCAGAGAGGTAGCCCTCCAGTCCACTTCAGAGAGGTAGCCCTCCAGTCCACTTCAGAGAGGTAGCCCTCCAGTCCGGTTCAGAGAGGTAGCCCTCCAGTCCAGTTCAGAGAGGTAGCCCTACAGTCCAGTTCAGAGACGTAGCCCTACAGTCCAGTTCAGAGACGTAGCCCTACAGTCCACTTCAGAGAGGTAGCCCTGCAGTCCACTTCAGAGAGGTAGCCCTCCAGTCCACTTCAGAGAGGTAGCCCTCCAGTCCACTTCAGAGAGGTAGCCCTCCAGTCCACTTCAGAGAGGTAGCCCTCCAGTCCGGTTCAGAGAGGTAGCCCTCCAGTCCGGTTCAGAGAGGTAGCCCTCCAGTCCGGTTCAGAGAGGTAGCCCTCCAGTCCGGTTCAGAGAGGTAGCCCTCCAGTCCAGTTCAGAGAGGTAGCCCTCCAGTCCAGTTCAGAGAGGTAGCCCTCCAGTCCAGTTCAGAGAGGTAGCCCTCCAGTCCAGTTCAGAGGTAGCCCTACAGTCCAGTTCAGAGAGGTAGCCCTACAGTCCAGTTCAGAGAGGTAGCCCTACAGTCCAGTTCAGAGAGGTAGCCCTACAGTCCAATTCAGAGAGGTAGCCCTCCAGTCCAGTTCAGAGAGGTAGCCCTCCAGTCCAGTTCAGAGGTAGCCCTACAGTCCAATTCAGAGAGGAAGTCGCTCCTGTGTCACTGTTCTGACAGACAGACAGACAGACAGAGCGAGAAGGTCAGATGAGAGAGAGGGGGCAGGTCAGCCTAGCACTGAGAGACTAGTCTTACTTTGGTAGAAGGATTCTCCGTCCAAACTTGACAACAGATGGCCACTTCATAACTATTTCAAACAACTAGGTACAGAGGACTGTCAAGATTTCCGCTTCTTCTGTCAATAAACCAGATGTCCTAGCTGTCCTAGTCATCAGTATCTTTACTACTGAACAACTAGTCATTGAATATGATCATCAGTATCTATAATACTGAACAACTAGTCATTGAATATGATCATCAGTATCTTTACTACTGAACAACTAGTCATTGAATATGATCATCAGTATCTCCCGAGTGGCGCAGTGGTCTAAGGCACTGCATCGCAGTGCTAGCTGTGCCACTAGAGATCCTGGTTCGAATCCAGGCTCTGTCATAGCCGGCCGTGACCCATGGGGTGACGCACAATTGGCCCAGCGTCGTCCAGGGTAGGGGAGGGAATGGCCGGCAGGGTTGTGGGTTCGTTTCCCACGGGGGGCCAGTATGGAAAAAAAAAAAAAATAATAATAATAATGGTTGCACTCACTAACTGTAAGTGGCTCTGGATAAGAGTGTCTGCTAAAATGTAAATGTAAATCTATTCTACTGAACAACTAGTCATTGAATATGCTCATCAGTATCGCAGGTGGTTGTGTGAATAGCAGTCTTTCTTTGTCCTCCTTCAACTAAACAACTGAAAGCACAGCAAACCTTTTCTATCCAAATATTACTCAAGTACTTTGTGTAAAGTATTTTTGAGTAAGAAGAAAACACATTGAGTAATATACCACATCACAGTAGCCTTTGGTCCAGCTTTAACATAGAGATGATATGAAACGGAGGTTACGTCCTAAAAAGGTACCAAATTCCCTTTAGAGTGACTCATCTTGACCAGAGCCCTTTCATATAAACTGAATAGGGTGCCATTTGGGACGCACTCAGAATGTTCCAAACAGTTGCCTTAGTAACAATATGACTAAATCATTCCTTGACTCATGTTGACTATCTGACCGTCCCAACAACACTCCACTAGTCTCCTAATCAGTCTTAGTAGGGGAACGCTGGTCAGAGACTCCACGCTGGTCAGAGACTCCACGCTGGTCAGAGACTCCACGCTGGTCAGAGACTCCACGCTGGTCAGAGACTCCACGCTGGTCTGGTCAGAGACTCCACGCTGGTCAGAGACTCCACGCTGGTCAGAGACTCCACGCTGGTCTGGTCAGAGACTCCACGCTGGTCAGAGACTCCACGCTGGTCAGAGACTCCACGCTGGTCAGACTCCACGCTGGTCAGACTCCACGCTGGTCAGACTCCACGCTGGTCTGGTCAGAGACTCCACGCTGGTCTGGTCAGAGACTCCACGCTGGTCTGGTCAGAGACTCCACGCTGGTCTGGTCAGAGACTCCACGCTGGTCTGAGACTCCACGCTGGTCAGAGACTCCACGCTGGTCAGAGACTCCACGCTGGTCAGAGACTCCACGCTGGTCAGAGACTCCACGCTGGTCAGAGACTCCACGCTGGTCAGAGACTCCATGCCCTCCTCTGCTGTGACTGTGCCGCTTGTTTTCCGCCATGTTGCAAATTGTGAACTTGGCATCACATCCCCAAACATTCCTTCCCTCTGGGTCTCAAGCTCCTTCCACCCAGCAGAGCTTCCACAGTCTGACACTTGAATGCCCCCTTACTTGGCTCTGGTAGCAGCTAGTGTGTGCTTATTGCCCCAGTCTAACAACGTAGGGTCTTCTCTCTGGTAGCAGCTAGTGTGTGCTTATTGCCCCAGTCTAACAACGTAGGGTCTTCTCTCTGGTAGCAGCTA
>CM062473.1:102681823-102684323 GCA_031479575.1 Coregonus ussuriensis | reverse complement strand
TCTCGCACTGCAGGATTTGAGTCCCTGGCGGCGTAGTGTGTTACTGATGGTTGGCTTTGTTACTTTGGTCCCAGCTCTCAGCAGGTCATTCACTAGGTCCCCCCGTGTGGTTCTGGGATTTTTGCTCACCGTTCTTGTGATCATTTTGACCCCACGGGGTGAGATCTTGCATGGAGCCCCAGATCGAGGGAGATTATCAGTGGTCTTGTATGTCTTCCATTTCCTAATAATTGCTCCCACAGTTGATTTCTTCAAACCAAGCTGCTTACCTGTTGCAGATTCAGTCTTCCCAGCCTGGTGCAGGTCTACAATTTTGTTTTTGGTGTCCTTTGACAGCTCTTTGGTCTTGGCCATTGTGAAGTTTGGAGTGTGACTGTTTGAGGTTGTGGACAGGTGTCTTTTATACTGATAACAAGTTCAAACAGGTGCCATTAATACAGGTAACGAGTGGAGGACAGAGGAGCCTCTTAAAGAAGAAGTTACAGGTCTGTGAGAGCCAGAAATCTTGCTTGTTTGTAGGTGACTGTAACACTCTGGCTCTATGGACGTTTATATTGAGCCAGGGTTGTTCATTTTCTTGTGTTTGGGTGTATTTCATTTGGTGGTGTTGGGGATGGGTGAGTTTCATTGTGTTTGTGTCATGTGGTGATTGGTCGATGACTCCCAATCGGAGGTAACGAGTGTCAGCTGTCGGCTCGTTATCTCTGATTGGGAGCCATATATATTCTGTATGTTTTCTCCCTTGTGTTGTGGGTTATTGTTTCTGTGTTGCTGTTAGTGTGTTTCAGTATTTTGAACTTCACGTATCGTCATTTGCTGTTTTCTTCGTGGTTGCTTTAATTAATAAAGTCATCATGTTCACTCGCAACGCTGCGCATTGGTCTCCTCCTTCAGACGATCGTGACAGAATAACCCACCAAAGAAGGACCAAGCAGCGCGTCCAGGAGCAAAGGGTCTGGACACAGGAGTTATGGACGCCTCCTAAAGATTTTTGGACATGGGAGGAGATTCGGGCTGGAAAGGGTCCTTGGGCACAACCGGAGGAATATCACCGCCCTCGTGAAGAGCTGGAGGCAGCCAAAGCCGAGAGGAGGTGGTACGAGGAGGCAGCGCGAAGGCGAGGCTGGAAGCCCGTGGAAGAGAGGCAATCCCAAGAAATTTTTTGGGGGGGGCACATGGCTTGGGCGACTGGGCAGCAGGAGGCTGCCACAGGGAGAAAAGGAGAGAAGGCTAACGGAGTACGGGAGCCATTGGCGAGTAGAAGGAGGGAAGTGTGTGTGGCACGGCGTGAAGGACTGATGTGTGTTGCCAGTCCGGTCCGGCCCGTTCCTGATCCTCGGTTGAGGCCAGTGGTGTGTGTTCCCGGTACGGACCGGCCTGTTCCTACTCCAAGCACCAGGTCCACGGTGTGCTACGCCAGCCCGACCCGGCCTGTTCCGGTCACTCGCACCAGGGATACGGTGTGCGTCGCCAGCCCAGCCCGGCCTGTTCCTGCTCTCCGCACTAGGCGTGAGGTGAGTCCCCAGGGTCCAGCATGCCCTGTTCCGGCTCCCCGCACTAGGCGTTATGGGAGTCCCCAGGGTCCAGCATGCCCTGTTCCGACTCCCCGCACTAGCCCTGAGATGCGTGTCCTCAGCCCGGTACCTCCAGTTCCGGCACCACGCATCAGGCCTACGGTGCGTCCCCAGGGCCAAGCATGCCCTGTTGCTGCTTCCCGCACTAGCCCTGAGATGCGTGTCCTCAGCCCGGTACCTCCAGTTCCGGCACCACGCATCAGGCCTACGGTGCGTCCCCAGGGTCAAGCATGCCCTGTTGCTTCTCCCCGCACTAGCCCTGAGATGCGGGTCCTCAGCCCGGTACCTCCAGTTCCGGCACCACGCACCAGGCCTATGGTGCGCCTCAGACGGCCAGAGTCTGCCGTCTGCCCAACGGGGCCTGAACTGTCCGTCTGCCCAACGGGGCCTGAACTGTCCGTCTGCCCAACGCCGTCTGAACTGCCCGTCTGCCCAACGGCGCCTGAACTGCCCGTCTGCCCAACGCCGTCTGAACTGCCCGTCTGCCCAACGCCGTCTGAACTGCCCGTCTGCCCAACGGCGCCTGAACTGCCCGTCTGCCCAACGCCGTCTGAACTGCCCGTCTGCCCAACGCCGTCTGAACTGCCCGTCTGCCCAACGCCGTCTGAACTGCCCGTCTGTACTGAGCCTGCAAAGCCGCCCGTCTGCCATGAGCCTTCAGAGCCGTCCGCCAGACCGGAGCCGCTAGAGCTCTCCGCCAGCCAGGATCCGCCAGAACCGTCTAGCCAGGATCCGCCAGAGCCGTCCAGCCAGGATCCGCCAGAGCCGTCCAGCCAGGATCCGCCAGAGCCGTCCAGCCAGGATCCGCCAGAGCCGTCCAGCCAGGATCCGCCAGAGCCGTCCAGCCAGGATCCGCCAGAGCCGTCCAGCCAGGATCCGCCAGAGCCGTCCAGCCAGGATCCGCCAGAGCCGTCCCGCCAGGATCC
>CM062473.1:102591823-102676823 GCA_031479575.1 Coregonus ussuriensis | reverse complement strand
GATGATGTCAACTAACAGAGTAACAAGCCTTTCTGATGATGTCAACTAACAGAGTAACAGGCCTTTCTGATGATGTCAACTAACAGAGTAACAAGCCTTTCTGATGATGTCAACTAACAGAGTAACAGGCCTTTCTGATGAGGTCAACTAACAGAGTAGCAGGCCTTTCTGATGAGGTCAACTAACAGAGTAACAAGCCTTTCTGATGATGTCAACTAACAGAGTAACAGGCCTTTCTGATGAGGTCAACTAACAGAGTGACAGGCCTTTCTGATGAGGTCAACTAACAGAGTAGCAGGCCTTTCTGATGAGGTCAACTAACAGAGTAACAGGCCTTTCTGATGATGTCAACTAACAGAGTGACAGGCCTTTCTGAAGCAGCAGTACCAAAGGGCTTCCTTCATCACATTTCTCTGTGAAGGTCGGCATCCCAGAATTAGGCCTGAGCGGTCCGGACAGAAGATTTAGAAGGGGCCAGGGTGAAGTGGAGAGTGGGGCTGACGGGGCCGGGGTGAAGTGGAGAGTGGGGCTGACGGGGCCAGGGTGAAGTGGAGAGTGGGGCTGACGGGGCCAGGGTGAAGTGGAGAGTGGGGCTGACGGGGCCAGGGTGAAGTGGAGAGTGGGGCTGACGGGGCCAGGGTTAAGTAGAGAGTGGGGCTGACGGGGCCAGGGTGAAGTGGAGAGTGGGGCTGACGGGGCCAGGGTGAAGTGGAGAGTGGGGCTGACGGGGCCAGGGTGAAGTGGAGAGTGGGGCTGACGGGGCCAGGGTGAAGTGGAGAGTGGGGCTGACGGGGCCAGGGTGAAGTGGAGAGTGGGGCTGACGGGGCCAGGGTGAAGTGGAGAGTGGGGCTGAGGGGGCCGGGGTGAAGTGGAGAGTGGGGCTGACGGGGCCGGGGTGAAGTGGAGAGTGGGGCTGACGGGGCCGGGGTGAAGTGGAGAGTGGGGCTGACGGGGCCGGGGTGAAGTGGAGAGTGGGGCTGACGGGGCCAGGGTGAAGTGGAGAGTGGGGCTGACGGGGCCAGGGTGAAGTGGAGAGTGGGGCTGACGGGGCCAGGGTGAAGTGGAGAGTGGGGCTGACGGGGCCAGGGTGAAGTGGAGAGTGGGGCTGACGGGGCCAGGGGTGAAGTGGAGAGTGGGGCTGACGGGGCCAGGGTGAAGTGGAGAGTGGGGCTGACGGGGCCAGGGTGAAGTGGAGAGTGGGGCTGACGGGGCCAGGGTGAAGTGGAGAGTGGGGCTGACGGGGCCAGGGTGAAGTGGAGAGTGGGGCTGACGGGGCCAGGGTGAAGTGGAGAGTGGGGCTGACGGGGCCAGGGTGAAGTGGAGAGTGGGGCTGACGGGGCCAGGGTGAAGTGGAGAGTGGGGCTGACGGGGCCAGGGTGAAGTGGAGAGTGGGGCTGACGGGGCCAGGGTGAAGTGGAGAGTGGGGCTGACGGGGCCAGGGTGAAGTGGAGAGTGGGGCTGACGGGGCCAGGGTGAAGTGGAGAGTGGGGCTGACGGGGCCAGGGGTGAAGTGGAGAGTGGGGCTGACGGGGCCAGGGTGAAGTGGAGAGTGGGGCTGACGGGGCCAGGGTGAAGTGGAGAGTGGGGCTGACGGGGCCAGGGTGAAGTGGAGAGTGGGGCTGACGGGGCCAGGGTGAAGTGGAGAGTGGGGCTGACGGGGCCAGGGTGAAGTGGAGAGTGGGGCTGACGGGGCCAGGGTGAAGTGGAGAGTGGGGCTGACGGGGCCAGGGTGAAGTGGAGAGTGGGGCTGACGGGGCCGGGGTGAAGTGGAGAGTGGGGCTGACGGGGCCGGGGTGAAGTGGAGAGTGGGGCTGACGGGGCCGGGATGCTTGGGAATAGTTTGTACTTGTCAGTACCACTCTCTGTCGTTAGCCTTAATGCCTGACTCATGGCACTCCACAGGAGGCTGTGGGAGGAGATTCCTCTGTCGTTAGTGATGACCAACCATGAAGCTGCAGCATCACAGAGGGATGTTGGCAGGGATCGCTGAGGACTGTGGCCGTCTCCATTAGACCAACAGGTCGGTTCAGCCCAGCTCAATGTCCAGACAGGAGGCCATAACCATTGGCATGTAAAACCACCAACATACTGTGATGATATCTGATTTCAGAACCTACGGTTTTGTGATGTTGCTGAGAAAGCCAAAAGGCTGATGATGTCATCTTTTAAAATCAGACTGATGATGTCGTCTTTTAAACAGACTGGCTTTCTCTGTAACAGGATAATAGCTATGAAACTCCCTCTCATCACAGGCAGACAGGATAGAGGTTTGTGTTTCAAGCCGTTGATTAAGGCCCAATAGTTAAAAGTCACGCCACAACCTCCTCCTACAAGCACAGGAAGAGAGGAGGAGGAGAGGAGAGAGAGAGAGAGGAGGAGGAAGAGCCTGCACACTTTGGCAGGAAGCAGTTAGTGGCCCGGGGACTCAGAGGGTGCATCCCAAATGGCACCCTGTTCCCTATATAGTGCACTACTGTTAACCAGAGCCCTATGGACCCTGGTCAAAAGTAGTGCACTATATAGGGAACAGGGTGCCATTTGGGACGTACACTTTGAAGGGCTGCTTCACACGCTGCATCTGATTGTCTTTCATCACAGAGGTCAGGGGTCACAGAAAAATTTGACTCCACAGGACATTGGTCCAATATCACAGCCGGCATTGCCACGGAAATGAGCTCAGCGCTTCCTCTAACAAAACAAAAAAAATTAGAGTTTCAACATTTCCCCTTCAACAGTTGAGTTCCCATGAAGAAAGCAGCATATTGCGCAATTGTTGAAGATTGGGCCAATTTTTGATATTTTAATGTTTTGTTTTTTGAAAAGTCAATGTCTTCTGACTGACATGTTTATCAGAAAACGACTGTTGAAAGAGGATGAGGCACGAGGACAACAGCGTGTGCGCAAGGACGATGTTTGTTGCTGCACTGATTATTTTGCAACAAGGTTTGTGAATGAAGGCCCTTAGCTTCCTACCTACAGGGTGGAGGTCCTTAGCTTCCTACCTACAGGGTGGAGGTCCTTAGCTTCCTACCTACAGGGTGGAGGTCCTTAGCTTCCTACCTACAGGGTGGAGGTCCTTAGCTTCCTACCTACAGGGTGGAGGTCCTTAGCTTCCTACCTACAGGGTGGAAGCCCTTAGCTTCCTACCTACAGGGTGGAGGTCCTTAGCTTCCTACCTACAGGGTGGAGGTCCTTAGCTTCCTACCTACAGGGTGGAGGTCCTTAGCTTCCTACCTACAGGGTGGAGGCCCTTAGCTTCCTACCTACAGGGTACAGGTCCTTAGCTTCCTACCTACAGGGTACAGGTCCTTAGCTTCCTACCTACAGGGTGCAGGTCCTTAGCTTCTTAACCACAGGGTACAGATGTCTCTGAAATATACAGTAAACTCACCACCATACAAGTTAAGAATTATCAGTGAATAGGCTTCCACCCACAGAAAGACAATGAAAGAAAGAAAAATATATCACATACGGTATACTACCGAGTGACTCAGTACAGTAGATATCACATACGGTATACTACCGAGTGACTCAGTACAGTAGATATCACATACGGTATACTACCAAGTGACACAGTACAGTAGATATCACATTCGGTATACTACTGAGTGACTCAGTACAGTAGATATCACATATGGTATACTACCGAGTGACAGAGTACAGTAGATATCACATACGGTATACAAAAAATACAAAAAAAACGCACGCATGACTGTAAGTCTCTTTGGATAGAAGTGTCTGCTAAATGGCATAATATTTATATTATTAAAATCATACTGGTTGACTTTTGCTACCCAGTAATATTGTTGAATATGATGACACAAATCATGAGACTAACGCACCCTGCATACATTCCGTTCTCTCACGAGGGCCGGTCCCAAATGGCACCCTATTCCCTATATAGTGCACTGCTTATGTAGCCCTGGTCAAAAGTAGTGCACTATATAAGGAATAGGGTGCAACTGATGACACAGACCGACGCTCGTCAGAGCTTTTAAAAAAGGAATGGTAAATCTATTTTTGAAACAGTGCTGTGTAATTTACTTTATTTCAAGATGCCAATTTCATATCCCCCTATGATTTCAAGGCTGAAGTAATGTGGCCTGGATGTTTTCTGAAACCCCAGAGAATGTTGCTGGCCACACTGTGCTGTCAGCACCATGAGGACATCGGACAACATTTCATGTCAGAACGAGGAGCTAACAAAACCAAACTAAACCAGATTTGCAGAATCGGCTTTCCATTCAATCCAATACGACCTTATTTATCTCCTCAGTGGCAATTAAGAAGGAAAGTCAGTTTACAACGTCAACATCCTCCACATGTAAATACCAGATTGGCAGAACAGCCTCACTAGACTCTCAATGCTTTGCATCTGTTCACATCATTGAGAGACACCTTGATAGGAGTTGTTGTCAAAACTTGGTATGCCTCCCAGCATGCCCTGCGTTCTCAGGAGTAAGGAGGACTACCTAAAGATAGCATAGTGGTGATGTAATGAGCCCAGATGAGCAGGAAAAAGGGGAGGCCAGACACCATCTATCCATTGGCAACCACCACTCCTCATTGTGTTCCCAGAAGGCCAATGCTGGCTTCAGGTGACGGACTAGTTAGTGCACTAATGTTGTGTCCACCAGGTCATCCTTCATTCTAAAACACAGATGGGTGGGTTTCAATACTTGGAAGTGTGTAGGATCAGTATGCATACATTTACAAATAGCCATGTCATGGTAATCGTTCATTTGCATCGTGCATTGTGAGGTATGCCAACATGACATTCTGCCATCTGAAAGGATAAACATCAGACAGAGAGCCTTCCACTCACCCCATGGTATAGCATGGGATCTCCATTTCCCTAGATATCATTCACATGTTGTTGACAGAGATCCTTCCACTCACCACATGGTATAGCATGGGATCTCCATTTCCCTAGATATCATTCACATGTTGTTGACAGAGATCCTTCCACTCACCACATGGTATAGCATGGGATCTCCATTTCCCTAGATATCATTCACATGTTGTTGACAGAGATCCTTCCACTCACCACATGGTATAGCATGGGATCTCCATTTCCCTAGATATCATTCACATGTTGTTGACAGAGATCCTTCCACTCACCACATGGTATAGCATGGGATCTCCATTTCCCTAGATATCATTCACATGTTGTTGACAGAGATCCTTCCACTCACCACATGGTATAGCATGGGATCTCCATTTCCCTAGATATCATTCACATGTTGTTGACAGGGATCCTTCTACTCACCACATGGTATAGCATGGGATCTCCATTTCCCTAGATATCATTCACATGTTGTTGACAGAGATCCTTCCACTCACCACATGGTATAGCATGGGATCTCCATTTCCCTAGATATCATTCACATGTTGTTGACAGAGACAGACACAGCAGCATTTCTGCAACTTGCTCCCATCACATTAAAAAACTGAAAGACATGTCAGAATGATCCCTGTGAAGGTGCATCGTCTCTCCCTGAGGTAGTACTGTACTGGTAATACAAGAGAAACAGATCATTAAAGTATTGCCAGTACCTGTGTCCTGCTGCTGAACACCATCCAGGGGGTGGAAGTATTTTGAAGATTGAGAATAAAACAGGACAACAGTCTCTGTCCCCGTCAGACTGACATCCTTCCCAGTCCCCTCTGCTCTGCTCTCTGTCTGTGGCTGTTGAGGCTAGCTTCAGTCCGTCCGGTGGTTTGACGGCGTCTGTCTGTTAAGGTCTGTTCAGGCTGATGGCTGGTTCCAGTACTACGCCAAGCGGTCTCGCATTATTAACGCCTCCTTATAAAGAATGGGATGAGTCAATGACAGGGCTCTTCACTCAGTCAGGAAGGAGGCAGGGCAGAGGACTGGCAGGCAGACAGCTAACTCACTGCCGAGAGAGAGAGAGAGACGAGTCGCGACGACTAAAGAACGGCACACAGCTCAGGAACAGACAGATTGGTGACAGGGTGTGTGTGTTTGAAGAGGCTGTGGGGGAGGACCCTGAGGCTGTGGGGGAGGACCCTGAGGCTGTGGGGGAGGACCCTGAGGCTGTGGGGGAGGACCCTGAGGCTGTGGGGGAGGACCCTGAGGCTGTGGGGGAGGACCCTGAGGCTGTGGGGGAGGACCCTGAGGCTGTGGGGGAGGACCCTGAGTGCCTTACTACCCATCAGCCGGTTCACCATCTAATCACCAGCTTGGTCTCCTGGCAACAGCACGCCTCCTACACGACGACAAACAGACAGCACAGAGCCTCCAAGCAGGCTCAAACACAGCAACTGAACTTAAAAGACTTCTGTGGTAAAAAGTCTCCCTCAAATGGTACAAAGAGAACACGCACACTGCAATCTATGTTCCCATCATTGCTCATCAGTCACAACGTTTCCAAAAGTCACCCTCACCATTACTGTATACAGCAGAACTACACACACACACACACACACACAGCACCCTAGGGAGATAGGTAATCACAGCACCCAGCTGAGAGGTAAACAGCACGTTGTTGCCATCACGTAATGTGGCGCGACATACTAATTACTTCATTCATTAGCAATTAACGTATGATGCTATTTCATCTCAGAGGGTAAATAGACTTACAGCTGAGATAATAGGAGCAGGCTTAGCAGATCTGCTGCAGGTTGAGCTGTATGCAGAGGGGTGTGTGAGTGTGTGTGTGTGTGTGTGTGTGTTCTGACTGGAGGGTGTAGAGGATGTGGTGGTAGTAGGAACCAAACGTGTCATCTATTCCTCCTGGCCTCACACACACACACACACACACACACACACACACACACACACACACACACACACACACACACACACACACACACACACACACACACACACACATACAGCACTGAGGTGGAGGAGCAGGAAGCGTAGCTCAATGTAGAAAGGATCTGTGATGACTTCAAATCAAATATTTGTCACGTGCGCCGAATACAACAGATATAGACTTTACCGTGAAATGCTTACTTACAAGCCCTTTCCCAACAAATCAGAGTTAAAAAGCAAGAGAAATTAGTAAAAAAAATACAAAAGGAAATAGTAACACAATAAAATAACAATAATGAGGCTACAGTGGGGGAAAAAAGTATTTAGTCAGCCACCAATTGGTCAAGTTCTCCCACTTAAAAAGATGAGAGAGGCCTGTAATTTTCATCATAGGTACACGTCAACTATGACAGACAAAATGAGAAAAGAATTTCCAGAAAATCACATTGTAGGATTTTTAATGAATTTATTTGCAAATTATGGTGGAAAATAAGTATTTGGTCAATAACAAAAGTTTCTCAATACTTTGTTATTTACCCTTTGTTGGCAATGACACAGGTCAAACGTTTTCTGTAAGTCTTCACAAGGTTTTCACACATTGTTGCTGGTATTTTGGCCCATTCCTCCATGCAGATCTCCTCTAGAGCAGTGATGTTTTGGGGCTGTCGCTGGGCAACACGGACTTTCAACTCCCTCCAAAGATTTTCTATGGGGTTGAGATCTGGAGACTGGCTAGGCCACTCCAGGACCTTGAAATGCTTCTTACGAAGCCACTCCTTCGATGCCCGGGCGGTGTGTTTGGGATCATTGTCATGCTGAAAGACCCAGCCACGTTTCATCTTCAATGCCCTTGCTGATGGAAGGAGGTTTTCACTCAAAATCTCACGATACATGGCCTCATTCATTCTTTCCTTTACACGGATCAGTCGTCCTGGTCCCTTTGCAGAAAAACAGCCCCAAAGCATGATGTTTCCACCTCCATGCTTCACAGTAGGTATGGTGTTCTTTGGATGCAACTCAGCATTCTTTGTCCTCCAAACACGACGAGTTGAGTTTTTAACCAAAAAGTTACATTTTGGTTTCATCTGACCATATGACATTCTCCCAATCCTCTTCTGGATCATCCAAATGCACTCAAGCAAACTTCAGACGGGCCTGGACATGTACTGGCTTAAGCAGGGGGACACGTCTGGCACTGCAGGATTTGAGTCCCTGGCGGCGTAGTGTGTTACTGATGTTAGGCTTTGTTACTTTGGTCCCAGCTCTCTGCAGGTCATTCACTAGGTCCCCCCGTGTGGTTATGGGATTTTTGCTCACTGTTCTTGTGATCATTTTGACCCCACGGGGTGAGATCTTGCGTGGAGCCCCAGATCGAGGGAGATTATCAGTGGTCTTGTATGTCTTCCATTTCCTAATAATTGCTCCCACAGTTGATTTCTTCAAACCAAGCTGCTTACCTATTGCAGATTCAGTCTTCCCAGCCTGGTGCAGGTCTACAATTTTGTTTCTGGTGTCCTTTGACAGCTCTTTGGTCTTGGCCATAGTGGAGTTTGGAGTGTGACTGTTTGAGGTTGTGGACAGGTGTCTTTTATATTGATAACAAGTTCAAACAGGTGCCATTAATACAGGTAACGAGTGGAGGACAGAGGAGCCTCTTAAAGAAGAAGTTACAGGTCTGTGAGAGCCAGAAATCTTGCTTGTTTGTAGGTGACCAAATACTTATTTTCCACCATCATTTGCAAATAAATTCATTAAAAATCCTACAATGTGATTTTCTGGAGAAAAAAAATCTCAATTTGTCTGTCATAGTTGACGTGTACCTATGATGAAAATTACAGGCCTCTCTCATCTTTTTAAGTGGGAGAACTTGCACAATTGGTGGCTGACTAAATACTTTTTGCCCCCACTGTATATAAAAGGAGTACCAGTACCCCTGTAGTATTATAATAATGAGACTATATACAAGGAGTACCAGTACCCTGTAGTATTATAATAATGAGACTATATACAAGGAGTACCAGTACCCCTGTAGTATTATAATAATGAGACTATATACAAGGAGTACCAGTACCCCTGTAGTATTATAATAATGAGACTATATACAAGGAGTACCGGTACCCCTGTAGTATTATAATAATGAGACTATATACAAGGAGTACCGGTACTGAGTCAATGTGCAGGGGTACGAGGTAGTTGAAGTAATTGAGGTAATATGTACATGTAGGTGACTAGTCAATCAGGATAGATAATAAACAGAGTAGCAGCCAGCAGCGTATGTGGAGAGTGTGAAAGAGTTTGAAAGTGTGTCTATGTGTGAGTGTGGTGTCAATATGCATGCATGTGTGTGTGTGTTGGTGTGTTGGAGTGTTGGTGTGTTGGTGTGTTGGAGTGTTGGTGTGTGTGTGTGTTGGAGTGTTGGTGTGTGTGTGTGTTGGAGTGTTGGAGTGTTGGTGTGTTGGTGTGTTGGTGTGTTGGAGTGTTGGTGTGTTGGTGTGTTGGTGTGTTGGAGTGTTGGAGGGTCAGTGTAGTGTGTGAGCATGTGGGGAGCCAGTGCAAGAAAGTCAGTGCAAATAAATAGTCCGGGTAGCCATTTGATTAACTGTTCAGCAGCCTTATGGCTTGGGGGGTAGAAGCTGTTAAGGAGCCTTTTGGTCCCAGACTTGGTGCTCCAGTACCGCTTGCCGTGCGGTAGCAGAGAGAACAGTCTATGACTTGGGTGACTGGAGTCTTTTGACCATTTTTAGGGCCTTCCTCTGACACTGCCTGGTATAGAGGTCCTGGATGTCAGGAAGCTTGGCCCCAGTGTTGTACTGGGCCGTACGCACTACCCTCTGTAACGCCTTGCGGTTGGATGCAGAGCAGTTGCCATACCAGGCGGTGATGCCGCCAGTCAAGATGCTCTCAATGGTGCAGCTGTAGAACTTTTTGAGGATCTGAGGGCCCGTACGAAATCTTTTCAACCTCCTCCCTATATGTTGTCTCGTCGGTGATCAGGCTTACCACCGTCGTGTCGTCGGCAATCTTAATGATGGTGTTGGAGTCATGTGCGGCCACGCAGTCATGGGTGAGTACAGGAGTGTTTACTGTCGAGTGTTTACATCATGATATGAACATTACATTGAGTGCTGCTTTACTGTCACACCGGTTCCTTTCTTCTTCCTTCTCCTTCTCCTGCTGCTGGAGGCTACAGGCCAAGGGCCAATCTGCTGCTGGAGGCTACAGGCCAAGGCTCTGATCTGCTGCTGGAGGCTACAGGCCAAGGCTCTGATCTGCTGCTGGAGGCTACAGGCCAAGGGCCAATCTGCTGCTGGAGGCTACAGGCCAAGGCTCTGATCTGCTGCTGCTGGAGGCTACAGGCCAAGGCTCTGATCTGCTGCTGGAGGCTACAGGCCAAGGGCCAATCTGCTGCTGGAGGCTACAGGCCAAGGCTCTGATCTGCTGCTGGAGGCTACAGGCCAAGGCTCTGATCTGCTGCTGCTGGAGGCTACAGGCCAAGGCTCTGATCTGCTGCTGCTGGAGGCTACAGGCCAAGGCTCTGATCTGCTGCTGCTGGAGGCTACAGGCCAAGGCTCTGATCTGCTGCTGCTGGAGGCTACAGGCCAAGGCTCTGATCTGCTGCTGGAGGCTACAGGCCAAGGCTCTGATATGCTGCTGCTGCTGGAGGCTACAGGCCAAGGTTCTGATCTGCTGCTGCTGCTGGAGGCTACAGGCCAAGGTTCTGATCTGCTGCTGCTGGAGGCTACAGGCCAAGGCTCTGATCTGCTGCTGCTGGAGGCTACAGGCCAAGGCTCTGATCTGCTGCTGCTGGAGGCTACAGGCCAAGGCTCTGATCTGCTGCTGCTGCTGCTGGAGGCTACAGGCCAAGGCTCTGATCTGCTTCTGCTGCTGGAGGCTACAGGCCAAGGCTCTGATCTGCTGCTGCTGGAGGCTACAGGCCAAGGCTCTGATCTGCTGCTGGAGGCTACAGGCCAAGGCATTGATCTGCTGCTGGAGGCTACAGGCCAAGGCTCTGATCTTCTGCTGCTGGAGGCTACCGGCCAAGGCTCTGATCTGCTGCTGCTGCTGGAGGCTACAGGCCAAGGCTCTGATCTGTTGCTGCTGCTGGAGGCTACCGGCCAAGGCTCTGATCTGCTGCTGCTGCTGGAGGCTACCGGCCAAGGCTCTGATCTGCTGCTGGAGGCTACAGGCCAAGGCTCTGATCTGCTGCTGGAGGCTACAGGCCAAGGCATTGATCTGTTGCTGCTGCTGGAGGCTACAGGCCAAGGCTCTGATCTGCTGCTGGAGGCTACAGGCCAAGGCATTGATCTGCTGCTGGAGGCTACAGGCCAAGGCTCTGATCTGCTGCTGCTGGAGGCTACCGGCCAAGGCTCTGATCTGCTGCTGCTGCTGGAGGCTACCGGCCAAGGCTCTGATCTGCTGCTGGAGGCTACAGGCCAAGGCTCTGATCTGCTGCTGGAGGCTACAGGCCAAGGCATTGATCTGCTGCTGCTGCTGGAGGCTACAGGCCAAGGCTCTGATCTGCTGCTGCTGCTGGAGGCTACAGGCCAAGGCTCTGATCTGCTGCTGCTGGAGGCTACAGGCCAAGGCTCTGATCTGCTGCTGCTGCTGGAGGCTACAGGCCAAGGCATTGATCTGCTGCTGGAGGCTACAGGCCAAGGCATTGATCTGCTGCTGCTGCTGGAGGCTACAGGCCAAGGCTCTGATCTGCTGCTGCTGCTGGAGGCTACAGGCCAAGGCTCTGATCTGCTGCTGCTGGAGGCTACAGGCCAAGGCTCTGATCTGCTGCTGCTGCTGGAGGCTACAGGCCAAGGCATTGATCTGCTGCTGGAGGCTACAGGCCAAGGCTCTGATCTGCTGCTGCTGGAGGCTACAGGCCAAGGCTCTGATCTGCTGCTGCTGCTGGAGGCTACAGGCCAAGGCTCTGATCTGCTGCTGGAGGCTACAGGCCAAGGCTCTGATCAGTTGCTGCTGGAGGTTACAGGCCAAGGCTCTGATCTGCTGCTGCTGCTGGAGGCTACAGGCCAAGGCTCTGATCAGTTGCTGCTGGAGGCTACAGGCCAAGGCTCTGATCTGCTGCTGGAGGCTACAGGCCAAGGCTCTGATCAGTTGCTGCTGGAGGCTCAGGCCAAGGCTCTGATCTGCTGCTGGAGGCTACAGGCCAAGGCTCTGATCTGCTGCTGGAGGCCACAGGCCAAGGGCCAATCTGCTGCTGGAGGCTACAGGCCAAGGCTCTGATCTGCTGCTGGAGGCTACAGGCCAAGGCTGTGATGTTCTTGCAATACCATCATGAATGAGAAACAACGTCTTTCTGGAGAATGTGAACCACCATATCTTGTAGAAGATGAATACTGAGACTGAGTATTTAATTTAAAAGCAGTGGAAGAGGCATTTCTCCAGTATTCGTCCTCTGCAGTCATTATCCATTTTTTTTATGAATTCAAAGCGTACTTCCTTCAGCCTGAAATTTGGCATAATCTGTTTTAACACATCTTCATGTGTTATAACTTTTAGTGAGATAATGCAAATAAGGCTAGACTCAAATGTTTCCAGATCATTTTTACATGTTTCCTAAAATAGAGAATCAAATAGTTTGGTGGTCCATGTTATCACCATTGTAAAACAATAGGGGATATCAGAGAGGAAATGCTTCGTTTTCAGATGATTTCAAAATCACCTACTTTAAGCAACATTTAATTTGAATAAAAGTGCTTAATATGGTGTGTGTGTTGTTTCATGGTGTGTGTGTGTTGTTTCATGGTGTGTGTGTGTGTGTGTGTGTGTGTTGTTTCATGGTGTGTGTGTGTTGTTTCATGGTGTGTGTGTGTGTGTGTGTGTGTGTGTGTTCTACAGTTCATCGGAAGAATAATCGCATGTGGAAAATGTCTGACCCCCCTGCAATTAATATATTTTTTAATCTGGCCCCCAAAAGAATATAGCTGAATAACCCTGCCCTAGTGTGTACTAACACTTTATATTAATATGCTGTTATACCGAGGTAGTAACACTGTCATTACATTAATAACTACCTTTATTAACATGTTGTTACACAGTTATTTTAATGACTGTTCTCATTAAGCTCTGAAGCGCCCATGGAAAGGGGACTCGGTACACTGAGGCCTGAATGTCAAACCAAGACTGCCTCCGATATCCATTTCTCTACAGAAGAGAAAAGTAGCAGGAGTAGAAGTGAGAAGTGAGAGAATGGATGAGCACATGTTCCATGACGGGATAGAGCAGCATTCTCTCCACGAAGCGAAGCCGTTTTACCAGTCAAAACCAGACAGATCAGGGTAATGTCACCTGTCTATGTTCTGAAATCCTGCCCTGGCCAATATCCCCCATGTCACAACATCCTTCTATAATTTAACACAATGACTCCCTCCCTCCATCTCTCCCTCCCTCCTTCCTTTTTCCACACAGGGACTCTCAGTTCATTCTCCCCAGTGGCACAGCACTGACACCTGTGTTTATAGTGTACTCTTGTCTACAACCTAGACAGAACTATGCAAAGACCCCTCCTCCAGACTAGAACATAAATAAAGTTCCGGACAGGGAGAAGGCTGACAGAGCACAAGGTTCTGCTTCACAGCCCCAAAGTAGAACAGAAGATCAATACACGTAGAGTGTTTTGATTTAAAACCGGGGATAGAATAGAGCAGAGCAGAGCTGTTTATATCCATATCGATACATGGCTCTGGAATAGACGGAGGGCAACACGCTGAGAATACAACTATGAATTAAATAAAATAGAAAATAGACAGGGTGACCGAGTCAGACACCAGACTGGCAGGATGTCTCTAGTGTAATGTCCCCTGAGACAAAGAGGTTGGAAATAAAAAACGTTCTAAGTATGTCAGATAATGTAGACTAGAACATTAAAAACACTCACTCAATCTCTAATCATCCACTCAAAGCTAGTGTTGCGCCACCTAGTGGCAAAACAACCATTGCACTACCTTGGCTTGGACATAAAAACATACATTCCAAAATGCTTGAGGAATTGATGAGGGTAGATAAATGAGTGAAGATATTAGGGCTGAGGCCATTTAGTCGACTGGTCGATTGTTTTGGTCGAACGAGATTTCTTTAAAATCGACCAGTCGTATATTGTATTATTTTTTTCATGAGACCTGTCTGATTCGCTCGTGTCTCAGTGGACTAATCCATTGCGGAGGCATGGCACAGTCCATCACTCTAAGACATGTGATACTGAAATGGTATATGGTTATATTATGTAAAAAATAATGGTGCAAAACCAATAAATCCAATATTATTTTATAACAAATGCGCTTTCTCCCTCATTGGATACGGTCTCTGAAACATAATCTTTAGTGCGCCGTAGAATTGGCGCCTTTCCCCATGTTGCTATGTGCATAATAGCAACGTTAACCAGCACATTAGGATTGAGAACAATGCGGCGGGGGCAGCAGCAGAGATGAGGAAACGGCCCTTGCCTTAAGCCTAATTGTCTAAGAAAATTGAGGAGAGAGGAAACCAACTTAATTAGGTCTATAATCAATAGCCTAACTGTTAAGGCTTTTTTTTTTAGCAGCCTTGTATAACCACCATCGAGCTGTAGGCCTAAGAGTGCGTCCTGTTTAGTCTTAATACCGTAACTTACTTAGGCCTACAGTGCCTTTGGAAAGTATTCAGACCCCTTGACTTTTTCCACATTTTGTTAAGTTACAGCCTTATTCTAACATTTATTACATTGTTTTTCCTCATCAATCTACACACAATACCCCATAATGACAAAGAAAAAATATGTTTGACATTTTTGCTAATTTATTAAAAATAAAAAAACAGAAATATCACATTTACATAAGTATTCAGACCCTTTACTCAATACTTTGTTTAAGCACCTTTGGCCGTGATTACAGACTTGAGTCTTCTTGGGTATGACGCTACAAGCTTGGCACACCTGTATTTGGGGAGTTTCTCCCATTCTTCTCTGCAGATCCTCTCAAGCTCTGTCAGGTTGGATGGGGAGCGTTGCTGCACAGCTATTTTCAGGTCTCTCCAGAGATGTTAGATCGGGTTCAAGTCCGGGCTCTGGCTGGGCCACTCAAGGACATTCAGAGACTTGTCCCGAAGCCACTCCTGCGATGTGTTGGCTGTGTGCTTAGGGTCGTTGTCCTGTTGGAAGGTGAACCTTCGCCCCAGTCTGAGGTCCTGAGCGCTCTGGAGCAGGTTTTCATTAAGGATCTCTCTGTACTTTGCTTCGTTCATCTTTCCCTCGATCCTGACTAGTCTCCAAGTCCCTGCCGCTGAAAAACATCCCCACAGCATGATGCTGCCACCACCACCATGCTTTACCGTAGGGATGGTGCCAGGTTTCCTCCAGACGTGATGCTTGGCTTTCAGGCCAGTTCAATCTTGGTTTCATCAGACCAGAGAATCCTGTTTCTCATGGTCTGAGAGTCTTTAGGTGCATTTAGGTGCCAAGCGGGCTGTCATGTGCCTTTTACTGAGGAGTGGCTTCCGTCTGGCCACTCTACCATAAAGGCCTGATTGGTGGAGTGCTGCAGAGATGGTTGTCCTTCGGGAAGGTTCTCCCATCAGGCTGCCTAAATATGATCCCCAATCAGAGACAACGAGCGACAGCTGTCTCTGATTGGGAATCATACTTAGGCAGCCTGTTGGCATGCATTAGTTGTGGGATCTTGTTCCGTGTTTAGAGGTTTGTTGTGTGTTCAACCTTAGGACTTCACGTTTCGTTTGTTTATTGTTTTGTCGTGTGTTTATCAGTTTAATAAACACGTACGCATTTCACGCTGCACCTTGGTCTGACCCGTCCTTGAACGAACATGACAGAAGATCCCACCAAACACGGACCAAGCAGCGTGCCCAGGAGGACTGAACACCCTGGACACAGGTGGGGAAGATTTGGTCGTGGGAGGAGATATTTGCGGGAAAAGGACCCTGGGCGAAGAAGGAAGCCCAGGCAGGAGAGGAGCAACGGCAACACAGAAGCCGGCCGAGGAGGAAGGCCGAGAAGCAGCCCCAATAAAAAAAATTGGGGGGGCTAAAGGGGTGGTCAGGGAGCGAGAGAGAAGAGCCCCGACCACTGCCCCCGGTGGGTTTCCAGATTGATTCCCTACGACCATGGGAAGAAGAGTGGGAACAGTATTATACTGAGGAGTCAGAGGATGACGACGACGATGAGTTTCTGTTCCCTAACTCGTGGGGGCTCCCGGAGGAATCCTCACTGGAGGAGAAGTGCCGAGAGAGAAAGAAGGATCGGATCTGCAGGGTAAGAGAGGAGGCCACCATATTACGGGGGCTGATAGATAGAATAGAGCGGGAGAGATCCATTCAAGAGGAGGCACTGCAGGAGGCTCGTAGGGAGAAGGAGGAAGTAGAGGCACGGAGAGAGGAGCTGGTTAGGCAGCATAAGGAGCGGGGGTTAATAAAGGAACCTAGGTATGCGGAGATACGCACTGTATCGCCAGTGCGCATGCACAGCCCAGTGCGTTCTGTGCCAGTGCCCCGCACGTGTCGTGCGAAAGTGGGCAGCCAGCCAGGACGGGTTGTGCCAGCTCTCCGCTCCAGACCTCCAGTCCGCCTCCACAGTCCGGCCCGGCCCGTTCCTGCTCTCCGCACCAAGCCAGTGGTGCGTGTTCCCAGTCCGGCCCTGGCCCGTTCCTGTTCCTCGCACCAGGCCAGTGGTGCGTGTTCCCAGTCCGGCCCGGCCCGTTCCTACTCCTCGCACCAGGCCAGTGGTGCGTGTTCCCAGTCCAGCCCTGTCCGTTCCTGCTCCTCGCACCAGGCCAGTGGTGCGTGTTCCCAGTCCGGCCCGTTCCTACTCCCCGCACCAAGCCAGTGGTGCGTGTCGCCAGTCCGGCCCGTTCCTGCTCCCCGCACCAAGCCAGTGGTGCGTGTCGCCAGTCCGGCCCGGCCCTTTCCTGCTCCCCGCATCAAGCCAGTGATGCGTGTCGCCAGTCCAGTCCGGCCCGGCCCGTTCCTGCTCCCCGCACCAAGCCAGTGGTGCGTGTCGCCAGTCCAGTCCGGCCCGGCCCGTACCTGCTCCCCGCACCAAGCCAGTGGTGCGTGTCGCCAGTCCAGTCCGGCCCGTACCTGCTCCCCGCACCAAGCCAGTGGTGCATGTCGCCAGTCCAGTCCGGCCCGGCCCGTACCTGCTCCCCGCACCAAGCCAGTGGTGCGTGTCGCCAGTCCAGTCCGGCCCGGCCCGTACCTGCTCCCCGCACCAAGCCAGTGGTGCGTGTCGCCAGTCCGGCCCGGCCCGTTTCTGCTCCTCGCACCAAGCCAGTGGTGCGTGTCGCCAGTCCGGCCCGGCCCGTCCCTGCTCCTCGCACCAAGCCAGTGGTGCGTGTTCCTAGTCCGGTCCAGCCCGTGCCTGCTCCTCGCACCAGACCAGTGGTGCGTGTGTCCAGTCCGGCACGGCCCGTGCCCATTCCAGCTGCTCCACTCCGGAGCCAGAGCAGTCCGCTCCACCGGTGCCTGATCCAGCTCCGGTGTGCTGCTCCACTCCGGAGCCAGAGCAGTCCACTCCACCGGTGCCTGATCCAGCTCCGGTCAGCTGCTCCACTCCGGAGCCAGAGCAGTCCGCTCCACCGGTGCCTAGTCCAGCTCCGGTCAACGGTTCCAGTCCAGACGCAGACGTCAGCCCCTCTCCAGGTTCGGGGTCTCCCACACCAGGGTCCAGACAGGGCTTGGAGTATCGTGGGAGGAAGGAGAGGGGAAGCAGCGCGCTGAGGTCCAGACCAGACCAGGGGTGCAATAGGGAGGCGGGGAGTATGTGGTTGTCACGCCCGGAGCCGGATCCGCCTCCGAGGCGGAATGCCCATACGGCCCCTACCCTGTTATGTAAAGGTCTCCAGGCTTAAAAATCCTTCTTTAACCTGTCTCCTCCACTTCAACTTAACTAAGGTGTCGTCAATAATGGATCAGAGCTTTCACCTGGTCAGTCTATGTCATGGAAAGAGTAGGTGTTCCTAATGTTTTGTGCACTCAGTGTATTGGGCATAGGGTGTCATTAGGGATGCAGCCTGGAGAATAGTCTCTTGATTACCAACAAGAGCCCCGTAGTAGTTGGTCAGGTCCAACTTGGCTTGCCTTTTGTTTTGTCTGGGTCGGCAGGTAGCTTAGTGGTTAAGAGCGTTGTGCCAGTAACCGAAAGGTCGCTGGTTCTAATCCCCGAGCCGACTAGGTGAAAAATCTGCCGATGTGCCCTTGAGCAAGGCACTTAACCCTAATTGCTCTGGATAAGAGCGTCTGCTAAAATGTAAAATGTAGAGCTGGACAGCTTGTAGTCCTAAAACCTGGAAATGAGTAACCTCTGATTCGTTCAGCCATCCCTATGGGGAAAGAAAAGGGTTTTGGAATAAACGCTGAAATTAAAGTTTTGAGGTTAACACAGGTTTAGGAGATTTTATACGTTTTGTTCTATGAGATAATATCAGTCAGTTAACATGACCTTTATGAATTATCAAGCCTTGATGTGCTTTTTGTGCTTTTTATTACATTCATTTTTATAAATTCACTAAAAGTGACGTTAGCTGATGATGATTATCTCATAGAACAAAATGTATAAGATCTCCTAAACCTGCGTTTACCACAGACCTTATGTTCGGCGTTAATCCAAAAACGCCATTCATTTTCCCAAAGGCTTTGTCCAACGAACCATGGCGGAGTTAGTGCCTACAAAAAGACGCCATTTCTATTTCTCTCTATGTGGATCCTTTATTTTGGATTGAGGCAAGGGGGGGAGCAGGGCGGAGTTAACAACAGTTTCGATATGTTCTCATGGCTTGATTGATCTTCATATTTGAGTTTGACAAGATTAAAAATGTATATGTATAGACTAGTTTCTGTGTATATGCAGAGTAACGGACATGAAGCAAGATCTTGCTTTATTTGACGTGCCTAATTGGAGAGCTTGGCAAATCACTGTATTAGGTTAAAATGGGGTTTTTAAAAGGACATCAAACGTAAAGGACATTTAATTGCCGTCCAAATCACTGCTCGATTAGCAAAAACTTAAGTCTACCTAACTAATAGCGGATCGATCGAAAAATACTGAACTGTTGTATTTGTAGTACAGTAACGGACCTAAGAGGTGTGAAACACCTGAACATGTCAACTGAAAGTGTAAAAGCGCCAATAATCATTTAGTCTACCAAAGAGTTATCGTTTGAATATTACACACCTATTAGCCAATGAACATCGGCCCCATCCGTAGCACATGAATTCCACCCTCCATGGGAAATGAATGATAGATTGGCACTTCAAACAAGTTTACTTGAACAATTTAAACAATTTCACGGGCTGCATCAAACATGACTGGTTCGACATACAATAGCCTATCGCTGGAGACTGGAGGAGGCATGGAGGTGGGTCAAGACAAGCCAACCACATGCCACTAACTGCAACTTTATACCACATTTGATTTCGTTTGATGCAATGTTGCAACGTAGTCATGCACTGACCGCGCATACCGACATCATCACACACACTTCACATTAGGCTAACATATCCACATAAACACAAACTAGCATACCGACGATTTTCACAGTTTAGCCTACCAATGTGCGCGTGGACACGGGAAATGAAAGAGGAGAACCGTAAAATGTACTCACCATTTCACTCGGAAGAAACGTGTCTTCTCCAGAAATTACTCATTAGTCGGATGTTTAAATAAACCAAGGAACAGTGATGTAAAGCAGCGGTTTGTGATTTATTTAGGCATAGTTTCTTCCACGTACTTGTCTTTACCTATACGGCCCTTTCTTGCAGATTTTCAGAGGAAAGGATTTCCACTATCTGAATAAAAGAAGGGGAGGAGCATGCGCACTAAGTGGAAGGGTTTTTGTCCATTGAGCGTTCCATCCACTGTTCCTTTCACTCCGAGACGCAGAGCGCAATATTTCTAATAGTCTATAATAAAACTCCAAAAGGCAGCACATCACTGAAAACACATAATTTGATTTGTCCACACAGGCCTATTGATATCATGTTATTTATGGTATTACAATAACATTGCCCCTCGAGCCTATTAAAAAAGTCCACTTGCCTAAACTGAAGAGAAAGAGAAATGACCTAATGTTTTTCCTTTTAGATCATAATGAATAAGATTATATAGACAGATCCTAGATCCGCACTCCTAACTGTGAGATGCTTTGTGGACACACCCCAGATATACTATGAAAAACATATGTGAGAAAGTCTATATAGGCTTATGTCCATAGAATTCGTAATCTATTGTCATAACCAGCTAGCTCTTCGTTACAGAGAGCAGAATGTACAGGTTTATCAAACTAAAACCCTTAACCCTAATCTATAGCCTAACTGATTGATTGGAATGAATATATTTCATATGGAAAGTGAACGTAGCTGAAGGCTAATAAAGAAGGTGACTTTTTAAATAACTATTGATGAGAAAGGTGGTCCTCTGTGGTCCTCTGTATCTCAGCTGGTAGAGCACGGCGCTTGTAACGCTAAGGTAGTGGGTTCGATCCCCGGGACCACCCATACACAAAAAAAAAACGCATGACTGTAAGTCGCTTTGGATAAAAGCGTCTGCTAAATGGCATATTATTATTATTATAAAGGTGCTATAGGGAGTTTGTGCTCACGGGTCGTTCTAAATACACGTCACCCAGTCATTGGCTTGGGCAACTCATTAACAAGTCAATGGATGATGACCTGTCTTGTCACAAGCCTTGAAGACGCATGTCAATTTCCTTTAATGTTCGCGGCTACTTGTTAAATATGCATGGGAGTGGGATAGGTATAAAAGCCAAGCTTATCTCAACCCAGAGAGGAATCTGTCATCCAATTTGACTCAACCAGCATGCATTCTTTCGGCGCTCTAGGTGTAGCGCTTCATGCCTCTCTGCTCATACTGCTGGCTCAAGGAATTCACAAATCTAGAGATGGAGTTTATCACGGCATATCACGACGTTTTGCTGTAGACCACCGTTCACCTGGATACCATCACCTGGCACCGACGTATATGATGCACCTTTACCGGAATTACAAGTCAAATCTCACTCGGCCTATAGATGTAATGGAGCAGACCACCGCAAAACAAGCAGACACAGTCAAGAGTGTGATGGCAAAAAGTAAGATTTTTTTTTAAAGTATACCTTCAGCCTATAGGCATATTTATTCATTCGTTTAGTTGGGCATATAGGCTACATTCTTGAAATATAGCCTATGCTGCCTGCCTGAATTTAGTGTAACAGGTGATAATAATATAACATATTCTGTTCAGAGCCTTTTATAATAGTGTGTGGCCTATTGCCTAGCCTACTCCAAGCCTAGTAAATTAAACTTTGTTTTGAGCAATTTTATTGCATTATTTTCATTCTTCAAAAAAAGTTAGATCATTTTCTTGCCATGGTTGCGCACCACAGTGGCTGTCAAATCCCTGCGCCAGACGATCTCAAAGCGTTCCAATCCACATTCATTTGCCGGCTGAATAACCGTACAGGGATCAGCGTGTGAAAAGGCTGGTTTTCAGCCTAATTCTCAAAGCAAACCTCTTTTTTTCTTTAAATGGGGCGATGTTGATTAGAAATGTTGCCAGACATCCCTATTCAAATCGTTTGTTAACTCAAATCAACAAGGCCCCCAAGTCCCCTCAGTTCTTTTCACACTTCCCTTGATTAGATTAGAGTGGTGGCCTAGACCCACATCTCGGGCCAGGGCGGGATTTTAACAACATGTAGCCTACATGTTCCACGGACCGCTCCGCCGGTGGCTCGGCTCCCCAACACCACTGAATCTAATTTAACATCACTGCTAGGTGTCATAGTTGTTACCTATTTGTTTGAATGGAGGATATGCGGAAGCCGAGCTAAGGACGTGTTAAATGATTGGTTTCGATCCGGTGTTTACTTTGAGTGGATTAGGCCTAGCCTCGTCCTCCTGCCGTTGTCCTTAATCTTCATACTTTTTATTTCCCCAGCCATCAGATCAGACTTAGTGTTCGACCTGACTGAGCAAAACAGACCCATCTCATCTAGGCTAAACGAATGTAGATGTTTTGGTACAGTACCTTTAATCAACAAATAGACTATCAATAGCAACAATACAATTACATTAGGACAATAGTACAATAGTGTTTAATCTTCTTGATGAATTTTGTACCACACCTCAATGCCTTGTTCTTCTTTGCATCACAATTCATGTCCTAATTCACACATGTTGATGTTGACCCCAGCCGATGGTAGATTAATCCACAAACTAGTTGCCTAGTTGCATTGAAGTAAAGTTTCTATTTGTAAACATGCTCAAACATGCTTTGCCTAGTTCTAAAATGGTATTTCTTTAAAAATATTAAAACAATATTGTTTTTAGAATATAAGCATGACTCATTCTGACTACTTAGATGTAAACCATAACCAATATGCTAAATACTCTGCCTGAATTGCTATCCAGGATTGAATAGAACATGTGTATTCCTCCTAAATTAACAGTTTATTCATGAGCTCTATGGTTGTTTAAGAGCTCTTTTTATAAGTATAAATGTATTATAATCTCTTTTACCCTTAGTAGACCATTAAAGGGTTTGAAAAAGATGGGTGACATAAAAACAAATCTTTTGATTATATAACTACTTAACGTTGTATGGTGGTTCAGATGGATAACTTGGATGTATGCTTGTCTAAAGACGTATATGTGAGGATATAGTTGACGTGAGAGACCAGACCAGATGATAATGTTCAGAGAAGAACTAGTCAGTACAAATTCTGAACAATCTGTTTTTTCTTCTTCTTTACAATAGGTTTGTCTCACAGACACCGACGCTGGACTGCAACCTTTGACCTAACCACCTTATTGGCCGACGACCAGATCCAAGCTGCGGAGCTCAGGTTCAGGTTTCCCCGAGCGACGAGGGCTTCCAACATTACCGTGGAGATCTACCATCACCACGACTACCCGTGCAGGCAGACACAGGGGATCTGCCAGGAACACCAGCTGGTGGGATATCTCTCTGTCTCCTCTGTGATCACCTCCTCTCAGCACTGGAAGGTTTACAACCTCACTGGTCCACTGTTGAACTGGCTCGGCCAGAAACAGGTCTCCAGGAGCTCAGGGAAGAGGAGATCACCAAACAAGACAAAGAGAGATGTGTTCTTCCCCAACCCTGTCCAGTTGGCTGGGTCTAGAACACAACAGAACCCTGTCCAGTTGGCTGGGTCTGAAACACAGCAGAACCCTGTCCAGTTGGCTGGGTCTGAAACACAGCAGAACGTTGGCTGGGTCTGAAACACAGCAGAACCCTGTCCAGTTGGCTGGGTCTGAAACACAGCAGAACCCTGTCCAGTTGGCTGGATCTAAAACACAGCAGAACCCTGTCCAGTTGGCTGGGTCTGAAACACAGCAGAACCCTGTCCAGTTGGCTGGGTCTAGAACACAGCAGAACCCTGTCCAGTTGGCTGGGTCTAGAACACAGCAGAGTCAGCGTGTGAGCGACAGAGCCTTGCTGGTTGTCTTCTCTCATACAGGGTCAGAGGAGGGCTCCCAGGCCAAGGCTAGCCTCCTCCACACGGCCGAACAGTCCAAGTTCCTGTCCACCACCGAGCCCAAGAAGGTCCGCAGGCCGAAGAGACACAGGACAAAAAGGGGCCACTCAGGCCAGAGGGATCCACCGGCCATGAGAGGTCCAGAGGTGTCCAGCAGAAACAATGAGATTGACCCGTCGCTCTGTCGAAGAGTTGATATGCATGTAGACTTCAATCAGATAGGCTGGGGGTCCTGGATCGTCTTCCCAAAGAAGTATAATGCCTATCGATGTGAGGGGATCTGTCCAAGTCCTCTGGGAGAAGACTTGAACCCAACAAATCATGCTTACATGCAGGTAAGTTTCAATGTGTTTCTACGGGATTTTCCAAAACGTGTCAAATAATATACTGTTTTCAAATGTATATTTACATTTACGTCATTTAGCAGACGCTCTTATCCAGAGCGACTTACAAATTGGTGCATTCAACTTACAGTGAGGGAAAAAAGTATTTGATCCCCTGCTGATTTTGCACGTTTGCCCACTGACAAAGACATAATCAGTCTATAATTTTATTTTATTTGAACAGTGAGAGACAGAATAATAAAAAAAAAAATCCAGAAAAACGCATGTCAAAAATGTTATAAATTGATTTGCATTTTAATGAGGGAAATAAGTATTTGACCCCTCTGCAAAACATGACTTAGTACTTGGTGGCAAAACCCTTGTTGGCAATCACAGAGGTCAGACGTTTCTTGTAGTTGGCCACCAGGTTTGCACACATCTCAGGAGGGATTTTGTTCCACTCCTCTTTGCAGATCTTCTCCAAGTCATTAAGGTTTCGAGGTTGACGTTTGGCAACTCGGTTTCGAGGCTGACGTTTGGCAACTCGAACCTTCAGCTCCCTCCACAGATTTTCTATGGGATTAAGGTCTGGAGACTGGCTAGGCCACTCCAGGACCTTAATGTGCTTCTTCTTGAGCCACTCCTTTGTTGCCTTGGCCGTGTGTTTTGGGTCATTGTCATGCTGGAATACCCATCCACGACCCATTTTCAATGCCCTGGCTGAGGGAAGGAGGTTCTCACACAAGATTTGACGGTACATGGCCCCGTCCATCGTCCCTTTGATGCGGTGAAGTTGTCCTGTCCGCTTAGCAGAAAAACACCCCCAAAGCAATAATGTTTCCACCTCCATGTTTGACGGTGGGGGTGGTGTTCTTGGGGTCATAGGCAGCATTCCTCCTCCTCAAAACACGGCGAGTTGAGTTGATGCCAAAGAGCTCGATTTTGGTCTCATCTGACCACAACACTTTCACCCAGATCTCCTCTGAATCATTCAGATGTTCATTGGCAAAATACAGATGGCCCTGTATATGTGCTTTCTTGAGCAGGGGGACCTTGCGGGCGCTGCAGGATTTCAGTCCTTGACGGCGTAGTGTATTACCAATTGTTTTCTTGGTGACTATGGTCCCAGCTGCCTTGAGATCATTGACAAGATCCTCCTGTGTAGTTCTGGGCTGATTCCTCACCGTTCTCATGATCATTGCAACTCCACAAGGTGAGATCTTGCATGGAGCCCCAGGCCAAGGGAGATTGACAGTTCTTTTGTGTTTCTTCCATTTGCGAATAATCGCACCAACTGTTGTCACCTTCTCACCAAGCTGCTTGGCGATGGTCTTGTAGCCCATTCCAGCCTTGTGTAAGTCTACAATCTTGTCCCTGACATCCTTGGAGAGCTCTTTGGTCTTGGCCATGGTGGAGAGTTTGGAATCTGATTGATTGATTGCTTCTGTGGACAGGTGTCTTTTATACAGGTAACAAACTGAGATTAGGAGCACTCCCTTTAAGAGTGTGCTAATCTCAGTTTGTTACCTGTATAAAAGACACCTGGGAGCCAGAAATCTTTCTGATTGAGAGGGGGTCAAATACATATTTCCCTCATTAAAATGCAAATCAATTTATCAATTTTTTTACATGCGTTTTTCTGGATTTTTTTGTTGTTATTCTGTCTCTCACTGTTCAAATAAATATTCCGTTAAAATTATAGACTGATCATTTCTTTGTCAGTGGGCAAACGTACAAAATCAGCAGGGGATCAAATACTTTTTTCCCTCACTGTAAGATAGCCAGTGGGACAAGCACTTAATTTTTTATGGGGGGGGTGGGGGAGGGGTAGAAGGATTACTTTTATACTATTGCAGGTATTCCTTAAAGAGGTAGGGTTTCAAGTGTCTCCGGAAGATGGTCAGTGACTCCGCTGTCCTGGCGTCGTGGGGGAGCTTGTTCCACCATTGGGGTGCCAGAGCAGCGAATAGCAGCGAATAGCTTAAATGTACAAAGCTCATTGATTATTTGACCATTGCTAGATACTATGGCAATGCTTCATACCTATTTGAAGTTGTTTGGACATTTTTGCTCACAGATTGCTTCTTGTCTCTTTTTCCTCCAGAGTCTACTAAAACACTACCAGCCTGAGCGGCTTCCCTCTGCGTGTTGCGCCCCCACCAAGACGAGTCCTCTGAGCATGCTGTATTATGAGAATGGAGAAATGCTGCTTCGCCATCACGAGGACATGACTGTGGATGAATGTGGCTGCCTGTAGCCCCGTCACAGGCTTTTACCTTTACCTTCAGTAAAGAAACGATGTGAGCAAAGCCTGGGCGTCTTCTCACGACTGCTTGAGAAGAGACTAGGCTACCGCTCATCTCCTTTTGGACACACAACTGAGGGTTCCGGAACTTTAGAGTGGAATTTCACTGACAGAACTGATATCCAAGAGTCTGTATCAGATGGTTGAAAACAATAAGAAAACACTTTGTGTAAGCTCTTTGATTATTGTGACTTGTGCACTCCTCAAGCGGTATGGCAGATGTCCTGTATGTTTAGAAAGCCTGTATATGTACAGGATGGATTTTCTCTCCGAATGTGACTGCTTTGGATTTTAGGAATCAGTAAGAAGACCTGCCATTTCATTAGAAGTCATAGGAAATGGTGATGTTATTCACTATTCAAGCACTATTTACACTATAGTACACACCTACTGGGTGTAACGGAACAGGTACATTATATTTATTGTAAATAATACTAAAATAAAGTTTGGGTATTTATGTTAATTTATTGCTCTCTCTGTTTTAGGAGGATTTCATAATTAATACAGTCGTCGTCAAACGTTTTGAGAATGACACAAATACTAATTTTCACAAAGTCTGCTGCCTCAGTTTTGATGATGGAAATTTGCATATACTCCAGAATGTCATGAAGATTGATCAGAGTGATCAGAATTGCAAAGTCCCTATTTGCCATGAAAATGAACATAATCTCCAAAAAACATTTCCACTGCATTTCAGCCCTGCCACAAAAGGACCAGCTGCCATCATGTCAGTGATTCTCTCGTTAACACAGGTGAGAGTGTTGACGAGGACAAGGCTGGAGATCACTCTGTCATGCTGATTGAGTTAAGGAAACACGTGCCGTCATCATTGCTTTGCACAAAACAAAAAAGGCTTCACAGGCAAGGATATTGCTGCTAGTAAGATTGCACCTAAATCAACCATTTATAGGATCGTCAAGAACTTCAAGGAGAGAGGTTCAATTGTTGTGAAGAAGGCATCAGGGCACCCAAGAAAGTCCAGCAAGCGCCAGGACCGTCTCCTAAAGTTGATTCAGCTGCGGGATCGGGGCACCACCAGTGCAGAGCTTGCTCAGGAATGGCAGCAGGCAGGTGTGAGTGCATCTGCATGCACAGTGAGGCGAAGATTTTTGGAGGATGGCCTGGTGTCAAGAAGGGCAGCAAAGAAGCCACTTCTCTCCATGAAAAACATCAGGGACAGACTGATATTCTGCAAAGGGTACAGGGATTGGACTGCTGAGGACTGGGGTAAAGTCATTTTCTCTGATGAATCCTCTTTCCGATTGTTTGGGGCATCCGGAAAACACCTTGTCCGGAGAAGACAAGGTGAGCGCTATCATCAGTCCTGTGTCATGCCAACAGTAAAGCATCCTGAGACCATTCATGTGTGGGGTTGCTTCTCAGCCAAGGGAGTGGGCTCACTCACAATTATGCCTAAGAACACAGCCATGAATAAAGAATGCCTTTTGCAGCATGATGGAGCACCTTGCCATAAGGCAAAAGTGATAACTAAGTGGCTCGGGGAACAAAACATCGACATTTTGGGTCCATGGCCAGGAAACTCCCCAGACCTTAATCCCATTGAGAACTTGTGGTCAATCCTCAAGAGGCGGGTGGACAAACAAAAACCCACAAATTCTGACAAACTCCAAGCATTGATTATGCAAGAATGGGCTGCCATCAGTCAGGATGTGGCCCAAAAGTTAATTGACAGCATGCCAGGGCGGATTGCAGAGGTCTTGAAAAAGAAGGGTCAACACTGCAAATATTGACTCTTTGCATAAACTTAATGTAATTGTCAATAAAAGCCTTTGAAACTTATGGAATGCTTGTAATTATACTTCAGTATACCATAGTAACATCTGACAAAAATATCTCATAACACTGAAGCAGCGAACTTTGTGAAGACCAATACTTGTGTCATTCTCAAAACTTTTGACCACGACTGTATGTTTGATTTTGTAAAACTATTTTGTTAGCTGATTAAAGTGTATGTATTTTTTCTCATGTTATTCATTCATTAGTAACACAACATATGCGTTTGACTCTTGTCTATGAAAACCATGATATGTACATTCACTAGAATGACCTGCTGTGAACTCAGTTGGGAATATTCATTCATTCTAATTCCATGGGTTCTGGAGTTCTCTGAGTTGAGTGATGCACTGTGCTGGATTGTTCGCATATTTACCTGAAACTACCACAAAAAAACTCATTCCTGACACAAAATAAACAATAAAGGTGGATGGAATTTCAGTTTTTAGAATGAACGAAAACTCTCTTCTCTCTATTTTCTCAAAATTACTAATAAATACACCAAAATAAATGCCCCAAAAGTTCAGGAATGTAAATAAGCGTATCTCACTGTAAATATCCTACTTCTCAATAACTAAATCAGATATTTATTTTAATGTTTTATTTCACCTTTATTTAACCAGGTAAGCCAGTTGAGAACAAGTTCTCATTTACAACTGCGACCTGGCCAAGATAAAGCAAAGCAGTGCGATAAAAAACAACAACACAGAGTTACATATGGGGTAAAACAAAACATAAAGTCAAAAATACATCAGAAAATATCAAGTACTATGTAATAACTAATGTGTAACTGCTCAATAACCGGGGACCACTTGCAAAAAAAGTATATGCACTAACTGCATCTTCTGGCCTCATTCACCTGGCATGCTATTCACCATGAGTGATGAAATGTTGTGAATGAACAGAGAGTACCTATCAATACATGGCCATTGTCTTCAGGACCATTGACAAAGCACACTGAATAGTTGACCAGTCAGGGGGTTTCCAGAATAGTGTCTGTGGCAGTACAACTCTGTCCTTACACAGCGGGCTAAGCCCTAACCAGGATCCTAAGGTAGGTGAAACTCTGAACTTCAGTTTTTATACTGTTATAACTCAACAATCAGTTGATCTTAGTCGCATGTGTGCGAATAGTGCTGATGTACTGTACACTGTGATGACACAACTTGATACAACGTAACACCCGTTACAGCCTGATATTCATACAGATCAATCCTGCGTAAAAATATGGGCTGAATTTAGATCTGTAGTTCTCAGTTATCTCTCTGAAACTTCCTTGCGCGCCTTTGACTCTCGTCAATACGGTAGGTTGGACTGTAGACGCGATGTAAATCTTGACGGAAGCAAGAGGCTTAAATAGTGTCTTTAAAGTCAAATGGCCCACAAAAACAAAGTATTTTAACGTATTGGACTGATTTGAACAATAACGTCGGAACAGGTCATCTGAAAAGTGCATTGATAGTCTTTATCTCGTTTTATCTCTTTGGCTAAAAATAGTCTGTCGCCAAATGTGTTTGAGAATGAATGGATTTGATTGGACAGAGCTTGCACTGACTCGCTAACTTTCGCAGCTGTCAACCACAGTTCAAGTTTAGGGGGAGATTGATGCATCTACGTTTATATATGCTTATTCTATTGCACAATCTATTATACAGCTCCCCACCCGGACGTCGTTTGTGGAATTATGAGTAGGCTACATTAGGAAACTAGCAATTTAACTATTACTACGAATTAAGCTTGCTTTAATAGCTAACTAACGGTTGTAGCTAGCCTATAACTTGACGTAGGACAGGTAATCAAGTTCTTCATGTGCTTTCTGTGAACTTTGTGAAGAGGACACAACGTTGCAGCAGTGGCTGACATATTGAACACGATTCATTGTAACATTCCAATGTACAATAGAGGAGTCCTTGACACAAAGTTGCAACTAGCAAGCTTGCATGCATGATCTGGTAACATGTTAAACATTTCTCATTACCAAATTACATGGAGAAACAACAACTTGTTAACCTGATGAATGAATAATATTTGAATATGCCAAAGAAAATTCAGTTGAAAATGTCTGGTTTGAAAATGTATGTCTGAAGTATTACAACGACCTCTCCCCTCTCTACCCCAGGTGAGATACGTAGACCTAGCATAATGGCAGAGGCTGTGGCCAATGTTGCCCGGAGAGTCAATGCGACAGTGGAGGAGGAGAAAGATACTCTGGGTAAGTGAATTAAATCCTTTACATACAGTACCAGTCAAAAGTTTGGACACACCTACTCATTCCAGGGTTTTTCTTTATTTTTACTATTTTCTACATTGTAGAATAATAGTGAAGACATCAGAACGATGAAATAACACATATGGAATCATGTAGTAACCCAAAAAGGTGTTAAACAAATCAAAATATATTTTATATTTGAGATTCTTCAAATAGCCACCCTTTGCCTTGATGGCAGCTTTGCACACTCTTGGCATTCTCTCAACCAGCTTCATGAGGAATGCTTTTCCAACAGTCTTGAAGGAGTTCCCACATATGCTGAGCACTTGTTGGCTGCTTTTTCATTGTCCTGTTGAAAACAAATTATAGTCCCACTAAGCGCAAACCAAATAGGATGGCGTATCGCTGCAGAATGCTGTGGTAGCCATGCTGGTTAAGTGTGCCTTGAATTGTAACTCAATCACAGACAGTGTCACCAGCAAAGCACCCCCACACCATCACACCTCCTCCTCCATGCTTCACGGTGGGAAATACACATGCAGAGATCATCCGCTCACCAACTCTGCGTCTCACAAAGACACGGCGGTTAGAACCAAAAATCTCCAATTTGGACTCATCAGACCAAAGGACAGATTTCCACCGGTCTAATGTCCATTGCTCGTGTTTCATGGCCCAAGCAAGTCTCTTCTTCTTATTGTAGTGGTTTCTTTGCAGCAATTCGACCATGAAGGCCTGATTCACGCAGTCTCCTCTGAACAGTTGATGTTGAGATGTGTCTGTTACTTGAACTCTGTGACGCATTTATTTGGGCTGCAATCTGAGGTGCAGTGAACTCTAATGAACTTATCCTCTGCAGCAGAGGTAACTCCGGGTCTTCCTTTCCTGTGGCGGTCCTCATGAGAGCCAGTTTCATCATAGCGCTTGATGGTTTTTGCGACGGCACTTGAAGAAACTTTAAAAGTTCTTGACATTTTCCAGATTGACTGACCTTCATGTCTTAAAGTAATGATGGACTGTCGTTTCTCTTTGCTTATTTGAGCTGTTCTTGCCATAATATGGACTTGGTCTTTTACCAAATAGGGCTATCTTCTGTATACCACCCCTACCTTGTCACAACACAACTGATTGGCTCAAACGCATTAAGAAGGAAAGAAATTCCACAAATGAACCTGTTAATTGAAATGCTTTCCAGGTGACTACCTCATGAAGCTGGTTGAGAGAATGCCAAGAGTGTTCAAAGCTGTCATCAAGGCAAAGGATGGCTACTTTGAAGATTCTCAAATATAAAATATATGTTTTGGTTACTACATGATTCCATATGTGTTATTATACAATGTAGAAAATAGTAAAAATAAAGAAAAACCCTTGAATGAGTAGGTGTGTCCAAACTTTTGACTGGTACTGTACATAAGACAGAAAAGGAAGATACTATTCCCTATTGTCACGAGTGTCAGTGTAATGCGGTGGGTCGAAGTCAGGTGCAGGACACAGAACTCGAAGAAACGTACTTTACTGAGAAATGAGTAAAGAAATACAATACAGAAATCTCTCCACACAGGGAGGAACTAACCCGCTCACAAACGACACACGGAACGAAAACAACCACGCACAAAACACATTGGGAGCCACTGGGTTAAATAGGGAAGGCGTGATTACGATAATGGGCAACAGGTGTGTGACAATCAGACAACAGGTGCAACATAGAAACAGAGAACTTAGATCGGCAGCAGCTAGTATTCCGGTGACGACGAACGCCGAAGCCTGCCCGAGCAAGGAGGAGGGGCAGCCTCGGCAGAATCCGTGACACCTATATACTACACTCGTTTTGAACAGGGCCCATAGGGTTTCTGGTTCCAAAGTAGTGCACTATAAAGGGAATTGGGTGTCATTTGGGATGCACTGTATGGAAAGAAATATGTTACTGGATATCTTAATTTTTTCAAGTGGAATTAAAAGCCATTTATAAGCATTTGGCCCGCGGGTGGTTTTATTTGGCCCCCCAAGTGTTCTGAGCAAATGTTTTGTATAATTCTAATTTTTTTTTTTTTTTGTAATGTGGAATTTTCATTTGTTGGACATAAAAGACTGTAAAAATAGCAGGAAATCAGCTCCAAGTGATTTAATTTAAGAAATCTGTTCCCAAGTATTCCCACACATAATAGAGAGCCATCTGATCATATACAAATGCAAGCAAGGTTTGAAATGATCATGTTTGAGTCAAACTTTATATCTGTTTGGGCTTCGTGCAGTACATTTGCAGTCTAAAAATGATTTCTAATTATGTTCCGGCCACCTGACCATCCACTCCAGGAAAAATAGTCTGGCGGCTGAATCTAGTTGATGATCCCTGATCTACAGGTACACTATATATACAAAAGTATATGGGACACCCCTTAAAATTAGTGGATTCGGCCATTTCAGCCACACCCGTTGCTGACAGGTGTATAAAATCGAGCACACAGCCATGCAATCTCCATAGACAAACATTGGCATTACAATGGCCTTACTGAAGAGCTTTTCAACGTGGCACCATCAGCATGACAATGCCCCCGTGTACAAAGGAGGTCCATACAGAAATGGTTTGTCGAGATCAGTGTGGAAGAACTTGACTAGCCTGCACAGAGCCCTGACCTCAACCCCATTGAAAACCTTTGGGATGAATTGGAACGCCGACTGCGAGCCAGGCCTAATCGCCCAACATCAGTGCCCGACCTCACTAATGCTCTTGTGGCTGAATGGAAGCAAGTCCCCTCAGCAATGTTCCAACATCTAGTGGAAAGCCTTCCCAGAAGAGTGGAGGCTGTTATAGCAGCAAAGGGGGGGGACCAACTCCATATTAATACCCATGATTTTGGAATGAGATGTTCGATGAGCAGGTGTCCACATACCTTTGATCATGTAGTGTCTCTCCAGCATGTTGAGTCGTACTACTTCTGGCCAGCAGATGACAGTAAATGTGTTACCAAAAGTTCTACTTTCAGGATGATATTATGTTGTCCTCTCAGCCTGACTATGGCAATCAATTATATTGTCGTGAAGTTAATTGCATATTTGACATAAGAACCAGAGGGTTGCAGTAACGTTAGATTGGAGGTATGACTGTAAAGTTTATATTGAAAATCCCCTCTTCAATATAACACTAATCTTCTTCAGCTCTAGGCCATGCTTTCTCATATGTGCATCCCAAATACCACCGTATTCCCTATGTAGTGCACTAGTTTTGAACAGAGCCCTATGGGCCTTGGTCAAAAGTAGTGCACTAAATAGGGAATAGGGTGCCATTTGGGATGCGATCATGGCCATTCCTAATTGTTCTCCTTTATGTCTTTAGATCTGTCGAACTGCAAACTGATCAGTTTCCCAGATGGCGTATTCAGGGTCCTGAACAGCGTTGCAGAGAAGATACACATCGTCACGTTGGCTGACAATGAGATGAAGGGAGTTACTGGCAAATTCTTCAAAACCTTCACTCAATTGAGAGGTAGCTATACATGCATACTCCCCCCCCCCTAACTAAACATGATTTAGTGGAGGGGCCTTTTACATAACACTATCACAAGTTATCAGATTGATAGCCTTAAAGCCTTTATCTTTAAGGTAGCATACGTCTTTGTATTAGCAGCCTAACACTAGCTTGGTGGCCAGTATAGCAGCCTAACACTAGCCTGGGGCCAGTATAGCAGCCTAACACTAGCCTGGGGCCAGTATAGCAGCCTAACACTAGCTTGGTGGCCAGTATAGCAGCCTAACACTAGCTTGGGGGCCAGTATAGCAGCCTAACACTAGCCTGGGGCCAGTATAGCAGCCTAACACTAGCCTGGGGCCAGTATAGCAGCCTAACACTAGCCTGGGGCCAGTATAGCAGCCTACCACTAGCCTGGGGCCAGTATAGCAGCCTAACACTAGCCTGGGGCCAGTATAGCAGCCTAACACTAGCTTGGTGGCCAGTATAGTAGCCTAACACTAGCCTGGGGCCAGTATAGCAGCCTAACACTAGCCTGGGGCCAGTATAGCAGCCTAACACTAGCCTGGAGCCAGTATAGCAGCATAACACTAGCCTGGGGCCAGTATAGCAGCCTAACACTAGCTTGGTGGCCAGTATAGTAGCCTAACACTAGCCTGGGGCCAGTATAGCAGCCTAACACTAGCCTGGGGCCAGTATAGCAGCCTAACACTAGCCTGGGGCCAGTCTGTTTCGGCAAGAGCACAAACAGGGCTAGCCTAATACACCAATATTCTAAAAATGTTTGACTGAATGTGTCGAATCTGTGCAGGGAATATTCGGGTAAGTTAGCTAGTGATTTAGCAGTATTTTCCAATACCCTTTCAGAACTGGACTTGCACGGCAATGTGATCACTAAACTGCCAGACGTAGTTGGGGAGCTGGAGCATCTGACCAGCATCAACTTGGCCAACAACAAGTTGTCTGTCTTCCCTGAGAGACTGACGGAGATCCAGTCACTGGAAAGGATCAACCTGGAAGGGAATGATATCACTGGTAAGATGGAGTCAGTGCTGCATTCCCATTCTCTACCCTTCTTCCAAGGATTTAAATGCATTGGATTGGTGTTAGAATTGGCTGGAGGAAGTTAATACCATTGGATTGGTGTTAGAATTGGCTGGAGGAAGTTAATACCATTGGATTGGTGTTAGAATTGGCTGGAGGAAGTTAATACCATTGGATTGGTGTTAGAATTGGCTGGAGGAAGTTAATACCATTGGATTGGTGTTCGAATTGGCTGGAGGAAGTTAATACCATTGGATTGGTGTTAGAATTGGCTGGAGGAAGTTAATACCATTGGATTGGTGTTCGAATTGGCTGTAGGGAGTTAATTGGCTGTACCGTTGTTTAATCCGTGAGAGAAAGTGAGCAAGTGCAGAGAAGTAGGAGAAGTGTGGAGAATCAGGAACCAGACTCTTTTGAACATTCATTGGCTCTTTCTCAATTGTCTAATAATGTGTCATCTCCTCATCTCTCCCACAGAACTCCCCATGGAAAAGTTGCAGGCCATGCCAGCTCTGAAGTGGATCAACTTGAAGTCAAATCCTTTGGACAACAACTTGTTAACTGCCATTCAGCAATTTCCTCAAACATTTGAAATTCAAACTACAACAGACAACTAGAAACATGTCTTCTTCTAAGATGGACATTCTATCCACACCCAGAGACAATGATGATTGCATGCTGTGCCTTCAGACTTTTTCAATAGTACAATTAATTGCTTTTGATTCTTCAGCGATTCGATTGTTTGGCCTCTATTTCATTACATTTTTCCATCACGTTTGCTGCAGGGGAACTATCAAACTTGAGGCCTCTCCAGAACAGAACACGTGGGCCTACTGTAGTCGCTGCCATTGCTGAAAGTCCATTTGAGGTGGGCTCAGTTGAGAGATGACTAGATACTTTACAGTAGCCTTTCCAGTGCACATCAAGAGCTACACCTAGTACATAGTCCTTATTAACAACGGGCCTCAGTGTTTTCATCACCAAAGGAATGGCAATTAGGTGCCTATCAACCTATCAGCATAACTGGAGAGATGTGCTGTCTCTCCTTATGTAGAGGGAAATGAAATCAAGCAGTCTGAGTTTACTGTCAACACCCACGTTGTAGCTCACATGCCTCTGTGAATGGATTTACTTTACTCATTTAGAAAACACTGAATAAATATTTTGATTCCAAATTTTATTTAATCAGCTCCTTGGATTAATTTGCTTGCTAAATGTAGTCTATATAGTTTGGTTGATCGTTACAGTACCCATTGTGTGTGAATTTTAAAAATGATTAAATTATCTGTTTTCAGAGCATGAATATTAGGTTATTATCTGTTTTCAGAGCATGAATACCAGGTTATTATCTGTTTTCAGAGCATGAATACCAGGTTATTATCTGTTTTCAGAGCATGAATACCAGGTTATTATCTGTTTTCAGAGCATGAAGACCAGGTTATTATCTGTTTTCAGAGCATGAATACCAGGTTATTATCTGTTTTCAGAGCATGAAGACTAGGTTATTATCTGTTTTCAGAACATGAATACCAGGTTATTATCTGTTTTCAGAGCATGAAGACCAGGTTATTATCTGTTTTCAGAGCATGAATACCAGGTTATTATCTGTTTTCAGAGCATGAAGACCAGGTTATTATCTATTTTCAGAGCATGAATACCAGGTTATTATCTGTTTTCAGAGCATGAAGACCAGGTTATTATCTGTTTTCAGAGCATGAAGACCAGGTTATTATCTGTTTTCAGAGCATGAAGACCAGGTTATTATCTGTTTTCAGAGCATGAAGACCAGGTTATTATCTGTTTTCAGAGCATGAATACCAGGTTATTATCTGTTTTCAGAGCATGAAGACTAGGTTATTATCTGTTTTCAGAGCATGAAGACCAGGTTATTATCTGTTTTCAGAGCATGAAGACCAGGTTATTATCTGTTTTCAGAGCACGAATACTAGATTATTATCATGAATATAGATCCAAAAGATAAAGTGAATGATATCATTTATTTTATTTGCATTTACAATCTGTAAGATTGCCCTAAGGCACCATAGATCTCTGGTCAAAAGCAGTGCACTATTTAGGAAATAGGGTGCCATTTGGGACGTACACAGGTGGTGAAAGGTCACGCCATGGGCATAACACTTAAGCATGGTCTTAATTGGTATATCTCTAACTACCAGTCAGCTCCATCTGTTTTAGTTTGAATGAAAAGGTACTCAAAAGCCCTGACATTTGCACCAGCTAATGCTATTATATTGTATCTCTACTACATTATGGAGGAAACTGGGCATCCAAACACTTACCAAGCGAGGACAGTAATGTGTTGTATTTTGAACAGCCTCTGATCTTGTTGTCTTATACAGTAGTAGGGATCAGGGACTTACAAGGAAGCAGTAGGACTATGCAGCAAAGAGATTAGGTTAGACTACCACGGGCCAATTATAGCTTTCTCAGAGTCTACATTCACCCATGTACTGGGCTATATTTAACTGTGCAGTTATTGTAACGTTGAAGGTAGTTCCTTGTTCACATACTAACACAGAGCCTTATAGGCTTGCCCCCCCCCCCCCCCCACACACACACACACTTCTGTTGTCTCACACACACACACACACACACACAGATCAAGCCTGACGTCACCAAGCCCTGCGTTTCCATTGCCTTAAGAGGTGTGCACGCCTCCTACGCATACTCCCTCACTCTCCAACCTACGGTCTTAACCTGCTAGTTAACCTGTATTAGGAGGAGATGGGCTTCCCATTGTCTACTCCTACAGGTAACACACCAACTAGCAGCAGTACCAGGAAGCAGACTGGACAAAATAAAGCAGTAGACATGAGCTTCACCATCGAGGAGCGGGGCAAGCCCAACACACTGGACTACAGGGTGTTCTTCAGTGAGTGACCAGCTCTTTCAATACATCAACGTATAGTTTGGTATATATATATATATATATATATACGAAGCTAAAGAATTAGACTGTAGCTGTGTCTAGCTTGGCGTGTGATGAACTAAGTTTTAGTGGTTGTAGCTATACAGCTTGACATGTACAGACTACAGTGTGGCTCTCATGCTACAATATAGGTATCTACAGTGTGTCAGTATGTGAGTTGATGAGTTCCATGTTGGCGTAAGTCCCCCCCCCCACATTACTGTTAATTAATAATCAGGTGGTTTGAAGTTACCGGAATGTATTAGTACAGTAGTATGTTTCTGATATACTGTGCATTCATCACTGTGTCTCTCTACACAGGAAATACTGATGGAAAATACGTCTCTCCATTCCATGACATACCAATTTATGCAGATGAAGCTCAGGTATTCTTGTTGGTGTGTGTGTGTTTGTGTGTGTGTGTGTGTGTGTGTTTGTGTGTGATTAACCACAAATCATTATTTAATTGTGTTTTTCAATAGAAATGTGGTGCTATCTGAAACAATTGTGTTAACTTTGACTATTTCCTCCAGCAGAACATCTTCCATGCTGTTGTTGAGTTAACTCAGACTATTTCCTCCAGCAGAACATCTTCCATGCTGTTGTTGAGTTAACTCAGACTATTTCCTCCAGCAGAACATCTTCCATGCTGTTGTTGAGTTAACTCAGACTATTTCCTCCAGCAGAACATCTTCCATGCTGTTGTTGAGTTAACTCAGACTATTTCCTCCAGCAGAACATCTTCCATGCTGTTGTTGAGTTAACTCAGACTATTTCCTCCAGCAGAACATCTTCCATGCTGTTGTTGAGTTAACTATTTCCTCCAACAGAACATCTTCCATGCTGTTGTTGAGTTAACTCAGACTATTTCCTCCAGCAGAACATCTTCCATGCTGTTGTTGAGTTAACTCAGACTATTTCCTCCAGCAGAACATCTTCCATGCTGTTGTTGAGTTAACTCAGACTATTTCCTCCAGCAGAACATCTTTCATGCTGTTGTTGAGTTAACTCAGACTATTTCCTCCAGCAGAACATCTTCCATGCTGTTGTTGAGTTAACTCAGACTATTTCCTCCAGCAGAACATCTTCCATGCTGTTGTTGAGTTAACTCAGACTATTTCCTCCAGCAGAACATCTTCCATGCTGTTGTTGAGTTAACTCAGACTATTTCCTCCAGCAGAACATCTTCCATGCTGTTGTTGAGTTAACTATTTCCTCCAACAGAACATCTTCCATGCTGTTGTTGAGTTAACTCAGACTATTTCCTCCAGCAGAACATCTTCCATGCTGTTGTTGAGTTAACTCAGACTATTTCCTCCAGCAGAACATCTTCCATGCTGTTGTTGAGTTAACTCAGACTATTTCCTCCAGCAGAACATCTTTCATGCTGTTGTTGAGTTAACTCAGACTATTTCCTCCAGCAGAACATCTTCCATGCTGTTGTTGAGTTAACTCAGACTATTTCCTCCAGCAGAACATCTTCCATGATGTTGTTGAGTTAACTCAGACTATTTTCTCCAACAGAACATCTTCCATGCTGTTGTTGAGGTGCCCAGATGGACCAATGCAAAGATGGAGGTTTGTTTCAATACTTGCCTTGAGGTCGTATGAGCCTTTGTTAGATCAATGTATGTTAAAAAGTCATCAGTCACTTTAATATTTCCATTCATTGGTTTCATGTTAATGATGTATTATTGCCCTCAGATTGCCACCAAAGACCCTCTAAATCCATTGAAGCAAGATATCAAAAAGGGGAACCTTCGTTATGTGGCCAACGTGTTTCCACACAAAGGATACATCTGGAATTATGGAGCCATCCCTCAGGCGCGTTAACCAGTGGTGTACAGCAGTAGTGCCCCTGTAGCTCAGTCGGTAGAGCGTGGCGCTTGCAACGCCAGGGTTTTGGGTTCGTTTCCCACGGGGGGGGGGGGGCCTAGTATGAAAAATGTATGCACTCACTAACTGTAAGTCGCTCTGGATAAGAGCGTCTGCTAAATGACGTAAATGTAAAATGTACGGCCTACAGCCTCCCTAGAATGGAAACAGCTTGGGGAAATGTATTGAAAGTTGATAAAATTACAGTATAAAAGAAAACACTAATTTGCCCGTCCTTATCAGTACCTTTGTAGCGTGAGATTTGCCTATGAATGATTTCTGAAGCATCTATAGGGTTTATGAATGCTTTTATAACGCCTTTATAAGTTGCAGTTCATTCAATCACTGTTCTCTCAATCCTCTCATCTTTATTTACTGTCAGACATGGGAGGACCCAGGCCACAAAGACAGAGATACAGGATGCTGTGGTGACAATGACCCTATTGACATCTGTGACATAGGATACAAGGTACTGGGCTACAGCTTTATTGAATGGAGTCTGTTTTTATTCAGTGTGTGTTTTTTTTTTACTTGTCAAAGTAACACGCTTGTGTGAATGTACTGTCTTAATTCATAGTCTTCTCATTTAATGTTGTCAATCTCTCTCTCTCTCTCTCTCTCTCTCTCTCTCTCTCTCTCTCTCTCTCTCTCTCTCTCTCTTCTTCATTTCCCTCTCTTTGTGATTTTGAGGTGTGCTCTCGTGGAGAGGTGATCAAAGTCAAGGTGTTGGGCACTCTGGCTCTGATCGACGAAGGAGAAACAGACTGGAAAGTCATGGTCATCAACATGGAGGATCCAGAGGCCACCAACTTTAACAGTACGAGGAGGACATCTAATACGTATTCATAATATATGGGATTTATATATTGATTTCTTTTTAGGCCCTTCAGTAGACTAGCATCCTGTCCAGGGAGTGTATTTATACGCTACAGAAACAGGAGCAGGTGTCAGTATGTAGTGAGTTGATGGGTCATTCTGGCTTGGACAAGGCTACTTTCTTCCAGAGACCTTAAGACGCTGACGGAACGTCTGTCTGATATCTGATCAGCAGTTACACAGTAGTGGGTGTTTAAATGTGTTTGTGGCTAACAATGAAATGCAAATATATTTCGTGTGATCAATGCAGATATTGATGACGTAAGAAGACTCAAGCCTGGGTATCTGGAAGCTACATTTGAGTGGTTCAAAAAATATAAAGTTCCTGATGGAAAACCCGAGAACCAGTTTGCATTTAACGGAGAGTTCAAGGACCGGGTAAAAATACAGTTTTCACCTGTTTTTACTGACAGTAGGCCTACAACAGCAATGCCCAATGACAATAACAAGACATTTATATTGATGTCAGTTACTATTTGATTCTTCCTCTAAATCAGGGATGTCAAACATATGGCCCGCAGGCCGAAGGGGGTCAAATCCGGCCCGCGAGGGGGTCCAATCCGGCCCACGGGTGGTTTGAGTAAAATAAAAGTGTGTAGGAAAACGAACTCAATATACTTTAAAATGACTAAAACCAAATAGAAACTGTGTATAAATGATAATGGACCTACATTCATACAGTTTCTTGACTGTGTCCAGCTCGCTAATAATCACCTAAATGAAAGCTAGACAGTCAGGGAGCATAGAACATTCCCTAAACCATGGTTAGAGGACTATTTGTAGCAAATTTTGACGCCGTGGAAATATAACCAATTTTCAGTGCGGTCCCCCCGGACCTCGTTGAAGACCGAATGCGGCCCCCCTGGGAAAGAAATGCGTTTGACACCCCTGCTCTAAATCATTCATAGGAACAGGGTATTTGTAAACTCAATCACACATAACAGAATAAAACAGTGTATTACAGTGTAAGTACACATTGTTACTCTTTTTTTATTGAAATATGGAACATATCAAGGGTGGAACTCTATTCCCTATATAGTGCACTACTTTTGATGGGCCCTGGTCAAAAGAAGTGCACTATAAAGGGACTAAGGGGCCATTTGGGACGCACCCTACTTTCTACTCAGTACAGAGAGTAGTATAGTGGAGGTGTATGCAGATTTTAAATAATAATTTGACATTCTTTTTTCCAGGACTTTGCTCTTAAGACAGTCAAGGAAACTCATGAGTTTTGGAAGGCGCTGATCTCCAAAAAGACCAATGCTGGAGATCTGAACTGGTGAGACTGAGATATAGATTTACAATCTCCGTGTAATATGACCATCTGTTCAATGGGCTGTCAGTGATGCTGATAACGATAAAGCAAAAGAAGCCATTTTAGTTCAGTCAATGATTTTTTTTTTTTTTTACAGAGCCATCCTTTTTATTCTCAGCTGAAACAGTTCTGTTTGTGTTTTTCTCCCATTTCCTGTTTCTCGGAACACTGATCCAGTACCAACACCAGTGTCGCAGATAGTCCATTCTGCTGTTCCACTACTGATGCTAAGGCTGTTGTTGATGCCGTGAGTTCCTTTCACTTATCATACTATTTTGTTTATCATACTAAAACAGCCTAGCTGCAATATTCATGTGTGCTTGATAGATAATATAGATAATAATGATATTTTTTCATTTACATTTTACATTGTATTGTAGGCAGGTGCTTTTGGCCCTGAAGACCCTATTCCCAGTGCAGGTGTGTATTTATTTTGTTCATTAATTCCATTGGTATTTGCTTTGACGTGAAATTAATCTTATTTTAATTCAATACACCTGCGATTTATTTACTATCTATATTCAACTTTGTTGGATTTCACACTTACAATGGAACATTTTCTACTTATTTTCTCAGTTGACAAATGGTTCTACATCTAAGTTAACTGACCCAGAAAGAAGAGCCTTCAGATTGGACCAAAATGCTTTCTCACCTGAACAGAAGAATATACTTGAAAATTACAGAAAACATTTTTAGTATAATTACAGTTTCCCATATTTAGTATAAATTGTGATTGATGCTTATCATCTTAACATGACAAGTACTCAACCCAAGTAAGCCTGCTCATTATGTTTATTATGTTTCCCAGGTACAAATAGACATCTGTAACAATATGACCTTTATAGTCTGTCTAAACCTATACCCTTTACTGTGTCTTGCATCATGTTGTTTGATACTGAAACCTGAAAATGGTCATAAATCTGAAAATAAATACCATCACCACACCCCCCTCCTCCTGTTCTGAGCATGGTCTTTACTGGGATCTAGTGGTCATGTATCATAATGCAAGCCTTATAACAGACATAAGAAAAGCTGTTTAAACAGGTGTGTTGAATGTAAAGAATAGAAATGGTTTCTCTAAAGTTGACTCTTACAGGCAATCACTGCTGAAGAATCACTCATCCAAGACTCCTCCACTGCCAAGAGGAAAAGATGGGCGCTACTAGATGAAACGTCTATATATAATGCTTATAATATATGCAGAGGATTTGAGGTATTTTATGGGAAAGGTAGGTGAAAGGTGAGCGTCATAATCCTGTTACAGTAAGCTCCCACACAGCAGGCGGCGCTAGTGCGCCACTAGGATGGTTAGGTAGTTCCCCAAGTCACGTCGAAGAACAATACAATCAGCTGTTCGTTTATCGAATCCGCTAAAAAAAAATCTACACACAGCTGTCATTGTCGACAGGGAGAGGTAAGATTTGGCAGCTTTATTCAAAATATTCAGTCTTTTATATAGTTACATAACGTTACTTGTGTTCCGTCATACCTTACATCGAAATGGAGAGCTGTCTGTGAGTCCTTAGTCCACATGAGCCCAGGGTTTTAGCTAAGCTGATAGCCACGTAGCCGAGCTAGCTAGCTAGCTAAGTTAGCTATCAGCTGGTGCTAACTAGCATGCTAGGATAAGAAAATACTTGTATTGTTGTTGACAAACCTAAAGTTGGCTAGCAGCAGTAGCAAGTGCATTTGCTTATGTAAAGAGAGCCTGTAGCTATTCATATAGTCATGATGCACTGTCAAAATGCTGCTGATCCAGTGAGACAAGTTGATCCCGTCTGGACAAGTTGTCAGTGTGTTTGCTAGCTAGCTAGCTAGCTAACTTCCCGATTGTCTTCTTCCTTAGGCAAAGACCACTGAAATGTCATTCCTCTTTGATTGGATCTACAGAGGCTTTAGTGGTGTGCTACAGTTTTTAGGTAATCTCTGACTTGACTTCAAATGTATTGTCAGTATAACTGCATGTCACAATGAGTGGTGTGTGTTTCCAACTCAAAAGTTAAATTATCAATGTACTTTCCCAGGGTTGTACAAAAAGTCTGGGAAGCTGGTTTTCCTGGGGTTGGATAATGCTGGTAAAACGACCCTTCTGCATATGCTAAAAGATGACAGACTTGGACAGCATGTGCCCACGTTGCATCCAAGTAAGCAGCATCATTTCTAAGTATATTATTGGGTTGTTTTAAGTTCAGTAAATGGAGTGAACACAATGTCAGTGATTTTAAATGTGTTTTGTTTCTCCTTGAAGCATCGGAAGAGTTGACAATAGCTGGAATGACATTCACCACGTTTGATCTGGGCGGTCACGTACAAGGTAAGACTTAGGCCTAACTAAGCTGGCCACTGCGTCTTTCTAGGGTTTGGTCAGCATCTTGAGACATTACATAATGTGCTACATCTTCTGTCTCTTTCACAGCTAGAAGAGTTTGGAAGAACTATCTGCCGGCTATCAATGGAGTTGTCTTTCTGGTTGACTGTGCTGATCATGACCGCCTTACAGAATCCAAGATCGAACTTGATGTAAGTCACTTCCATTGCGCACAATGGGCCTCATTTACCAAACAAATTCATTGTGAAAAATGCATACACAAAACCCACACAGTGAGGCAGCAATCAATGCAGGTTAGTCCAGGACACACAACAATCATTCTCACTGTCCCATCTCTGTCTCATTACTGAACCTCTTTCCCCTGTGTGTGTGTGTGTGTGTGTGTGTGTGTGTGTGTGTGTGTGTGTTCAGGCTCTGTTAGCAGATGAGACCATCCTCTCTGTGCCCGTGCTGGTCCTGGGGAACAAAATAGACCGTCCTGAAGCCATCAGTGAGGGGGGACTGAGAGAGGCGTTCGCTCTCGATGGTCAATGCACTGGAAAGGTAAGCAATCATAGAGATAGACATGGCCTATGGGATTTGTATATATGGTTCATCATTATATTTTTTTCTTAAAGGCCATTTCAGATGAGTGTATAACACAACTACCGTGTGTGTCTGAATTATATGTGTGTGGTACAGTATTCATGTTCTTTAGGTGTGCGGTAGAAAATGATAGTGGCACTCCAGTCTTATTTTCACCTCATTAAACACCTGATTTACTTAACAAAAGGCACATCTCAATAGGTGGTCCAGGTATGTTATGACATGGCACAAGTGTGTGTACATTACTGTATTTATACTTGGGATAATGTTTTTCAACAGGAAAAGTAAAAAAAAATTGCTGGAGTGGTCTTTAACAGCTGACCTTGTGTTCTTCTCCCAGAGTAATGTGTCATTGAAGGATCTGCAGGTACGACCTCTGGAGATCTTCATGTGCAGTGTCCTAAAGAAGCAGGGTTATGGAGATGGCTTCAGGTGGCTGTCACAATACATCGACTGACATCTAGGCAGCGGTTCTTTTACTAAACGGGACTCCCATCTTTCTGGGGGAATGAAGAAGAAAAGCTATACAAGGAAATGTCCCTTATCTTCCAACCCCCCTGTGGAAAGATCTGAAGCTCCCAATGGTCAATAATCAGCTTTCTGATTGAGTCAATTTCAGCATTAATTGGTCAGTTTGAAAGGTTTCTATCTATGCAAACTTTTAAAAGTGGTTCATTGGTCACAAGATTCAAGATCGGTTTGCGTTTAATATTAGTCCATTAATTAAGTGTAATGTCAACCCATTCTCTGGCATGTAATTAGAGTATCCAATTATATCCAACGGATTTGATCATATCTGCAATTCAAGCTGCAGTATACGGCAGATGATATGTAAGAATGTTAAAACTTTATAAGTTATACTGTGAACTTTTTAATTATTTCTGAAAAATGATGGACCAAGTAGTTGTAAATGGAATAGATTATAAGGATATTTGTGTGACTGATTTATAAGGATATTTATGTGAATGGTGGTGGTACAATGCTTGTTGCTTGTACATAGCACTCCTACCTAGAATAAGATGTCATATCACTAAGAGGACATGAAAGACAATAGATAGACTGAGCATGATTATTCCCCCAGACCAAGTTCCAATGCACCGAATAGAGCGGTGCAAATGTTGTCTGAAGTTTAGGGGCTGGGGTCCATTTGACCTGATTCTGTTTAGATACATGGGTTGCGTCCCAATTGGCAGTAATATTCACTATATATATATATAGTGCACTACTTTGTGTGCCAACTTCAGAGAACCCATACTTTCTGTGCGTCCCGGTCAAAAGTAGTGCACTAAATAGGGAATAGGGTGGCGTTTGGGGGTTTGCATCCATGGGGGGTTTTGAGATTTACATTTTAGTCATTTAGCAGACGCTCTTATCCAGAGCGACTTACAGTTAGCACATACATTATTTTATCGAACCCACAACCCTGGCGTTGCAAACGCCATGCTCTACCAACTGAGCTACATCCCCTGCCGGCCATTCCCTCCCCTACCCTGGACGACGCTGGGCCAATTGTGCGCCGCCCCATGGGTCTCCCGGTTGCGGCCGGCTACGACAGAGCCTGGATTCGAACCAGGATCTCTAGTGGCACAGCTAGCACTGCAATGCAGTGCCTTAGACCACTGCGCCACTCGGGAGGTAGAGATCAATTGTAATTGTCCGTGCAGCTATTGCCTTCGATGCACTCAGCCAAAGACGTATGCAAACTATTTTTGCAAGTGACTTTGGGATGTTTACAAATAATAGACCTGGGGGGGGTTATAGTGGCGATGTAATGTTCATCCTACTACAGTTCAACGAATGAATGGCTATAGTGGCATGATATGCATGTACATTGTAACAGGCCAGAACAAGAGACCGCCATTGCCATCATTCCAATGGTATGCAGCAGCAATAAAGCGGAATGACCATCAGTGGCCACTGCAATGCTAATCTTAACAAAAGGCTATGCTACTCTACTAACACAGCTCTGGCAGAGGTGTCGTTGGAAAAATATATATATAAATTGGGTCCCTATTCAATCAGGTCTGGGTTAAAAATAGATAAATTGGACCCTATTCGGTCTGGTTTTAAAATAAATCCCACTTGCATGCTTGGAGTGACGTACTACTCAAGGAAACACCAGATAGCCTGGGCACCAGTTTGAATAGGGCCCTTGGTCTTTGCCTGGTCCTGGTCGCAGACCTGGGTCGTGTTCATTAGGCACCAAACGGATGAAAACGGACTCAAACGGGGAAGGACTTGGACAATGGAAACACTCATTTTCATTTTCAGTTGCAAAATGTTTTAAAATGTTTTCCGTTGCGGGCCCTAAAATGAACACGTCCCAGATATTTCTAGGCCTACTAGTAAATCTTCTCTCTCATTCTAAGCCTCTGTCATTTGCAACATTTCTTATTATTTTGATGTCGGGGTCTATTTAATTCAATCTGAAATGGCCGTCACTGACATATTTTAGTTGTTCGTTTATTTATCATCAGAATGAACTAATGGGAACAGGTACTTCCTGCCATGTAGGCTAATACTGCCTTATAGTTTAAATAGAGGGGAGAGTTTCAGCGGTTTGATTCAGCCTTTTGTTGATCTAATTGTCACGTTTCCTGTCTGCTGTGTAGGTCATTGTAGAAATGATTTATAATGTCCATGGTGTGAAGTATTGGCTGTGTGATTCAGACAAGTCTATGGTTGAAATGCTGCTGGTACTTCTTGACTATCTGTACAATGATATGAGAGTACACCTGTAGCTCTGAATCTCTGGGAATAACAGCCTTTGTATCAGCCAGTGTTGGGCTCAGTTCCATTTCAATTCATAAACTAAACTGATATTCCAATTTCTCTCAGAGCTTTTTAATGAGGAAAAATTGAATTGGAATTTCAGTTTCCTACCTGAATTGAGATGGAACTGACCCCAATGCTAAATATCAGTATTTAACTATTGAGTATCATTAACGTTTCTGTATTCATTGTAAATAATGTAAGATGGTCTCTTTCTTTGTACAATTCATGTCCTTGGGCTGACAACACACGCAGGGTGTATCCCAAATAGCATCCTATTCCCTATATAGTGCACTGCTTTTGACCAAAGCCCTATTAGCCCTGGTCAAATGTAGTGCACTATATAAGGAATAGGCTGTCATTTGACACGCAGACATTATTACTGGAGGTATTTATGATAACTCCGATCGTTTTAATGTGAGAAATTCCATAAATATTTTTAACAATCAATCCTCAGTTGTCATGTTTTGTTGTAGGGCTGTAGATATATAATCCAGGCACTTGTCATCTCCCGTCTGGATTACTGCAACTCGCTGTTGGCTGGGCTCCCTGCCTGTGCCATTAAACCCCTACAACTTATCCAGAACGCTGCAGCCCGTCTGGTGTTTGACCTTCCCAAGTTCTCTCACGTCACCCCGCTCCTCCGCACACTCCACTGGCTTCCAGTTGAGGCTTGCATCTACTACAAGACCATGGTGCTTGCCTACGGAGCTGTGAGGAGAACGGCACCTCCTTACCTTCAGGCTCTGATCAGACCCTACACCCAAACAAGGGCACTACGTTCATCCACTTCTGGCCTGCTAGCTCCCCTACCTCTACAGAAGCACAGTTCCCGCTCAGCCCAGTCAAAACTGTTCGCTGCTCTGGCACCCCAATGGTGGAACAAGCTCCCCCACGACGCCAGGACAGCGGAGTCACTGACCACCTTCCGGAGACACTTGAAACCCTACCTCTTTAAGGAATACCTGGAATAGGACACTGCTCACAAAAATAAAGGGAACACTAAAATAACACATCCTAGATCTGAATGAATGAAATAATCTTATTAAATACTTTTTTCTTTACATAGTTGAATGTGCTGACAACAAAATCACACAAAAATTATCAATGGAAATCAAATGTATCAACCCATGGAGGTCTGGATTTGGATTCACACTCAAAATTAAAGTGGAAAACCACACTACAGGCTGATCCAACTTTGATGTAATGTCCTTAAAACAAGTCAAAATGAGGCTCAGTAGTGTGTGTGGCCTCCACGTGCCTGTATGACCTCCCTACAACGCCTGGGCATGCTCCTGATGAAGTGGCGGATGGTCTCCTGAGGGATCTCCTCCCAGACCTGGACTAAAGCATCCGCCAACTCCTGGACAGTCTGTGGTGCAACGTGGCGTTGGTGGATGGAGCAAGACATGTTGTCCCAGATGTGCTCAATTGGATTCAGGTCTGGGGAACGGGCGGGCCAGTCCATAGCATCAATGCCTTCCTCTTGCAGGAACTGCTGACACACTCCAGCCACATGAGGTCTAGCATTGTCTTGCATTAGGAGGAACCCAGGGCCAACCGCACCAGCATATGGTCTCACAAGGGGTCTGAGGATCTCATCTCGGTACCTAATGGCAGTCAGGCTACCTCTGGCGAGCACATGGAGGGCTGTGCGGCCCCCCAAAGAAATGCCACCCCACACCATGACTGACCCACCGCCAAACCGGTCATGCTGGAGGATGTTGCAGGCAGCAGAACGTTCTCCACGGCGTCTCCAGACTCTGTCACGTCTGTCACATGTGCTCAGTGTGAACCTGCTTTCATCTGTGAAGAGCACAGGGCGCCAGTGGCGAATTTGCCAATCTTGGTGTTCTCTGGCAAATGCCAAATGTCCTGCACGGTGTTGGGCTGTAAGCACAACCCCCACCTGTGGACGTCGGGCCCTCATACCACCCTCATGGAGTCTGTTTCTGACCGTTTGAGCAGACAAATGCACATTTGTGGCCTGCTGGAGGTCATTTTGCAGGGCTCTGGCAGTGCTCCTCCTGCTCCTCCTTGCACAAAGGCGGAGGTAGCGTTCCTGCTGCTGGGTTGTTGCCCTCCTACGGCCTCCTCCACGTCTCCTGATGTACTGGCCTGTCTCCTGGTAGCGCCTCCATGCTCTGGACACTACGCTGACAGACACAGCAAACCTTCTTGCCACAGCTCGCATTGATGTGCCATCCTGGATGAGCTGCACTACCTGAGCCACTTGTGTGGGTTGTAGACTCCGTCTCATGCTACCACTAGAGTGAAAGCACCGCCAGCATTCAAAAGTGACCAAAACATCAGCCAGGAAGCATAGGAACTGATAAGTGGTCTGTGGTCACCACCTGCAAAACCACTCCTTTATTGGGGGTGTCTTGCTAATTGCCTATAATTTCCACCTGTTGTCTATTCCATTTGCACAACAGCATGTGAAATGTATTGTCTAAATTAAGCAGTGTATAAATTAATCCTTCTACCCCCCCACCCCCCCATAAAAAAAATAAAAACAAGTGGTTGTCCCACTGGCTATCATAAGTTGAATGCACCAATTTGTAAGTCGCTCTGGATAAGAGTGTCTGCTAAATGACTTAAATGTAAATATATTGCAAACGCTACAAATCCACACTTCTAATCTACACGTGATATTAAAGTATGTTTGAGACCAGCATTATTTGCAAATACTGTATAAATACGCAATTAACTAAAATTATAATCTTCGGTGCAGGGCTGCTATCAAGTAACTTCCAAAGAGTTCATTACATTTTAACAGACGCTCTTATCCAGAGCGACTTACAGTTAGTGAGTGCATACATTTTCATACTGCCCCCCCCCCACCCCATTCTTTATCTAGTTCACCCTATGGGCCCTGATCAAAAGTAGTGCACTACAAAGGCAATAGGGTGCCATTTGGGATACAGACGAAGATGGCAAATCGCACTTTGAGCCTGTAGGCTGTACATTATTTATCTGCTTCCAGAGCGATATCCTCTTCTGCCTGCCACACCACAGGGACAACAGTGGCTCAGCATCTGCCGTGTCATGCCTTTAAATTCCCCCAGAGGGGAGAAATCCATGTGCGAAAGGGTGCATCTCAGTAGTGTTCTATGGTTTATGTGGCTTTGACCTGTGTCTTCAGCACCCAGATACTTTGCTGTTGAGACCACTGAGCTATGGTTGAGACCACTGAGCTATGGTTGAGACCACTGAGCTATGGTTGAGACCACTGAGCTATGGTTGAGGCCACTGAGCTATGGTTGAGACCACTGGACGAGACCACTGAGCTATGGTTGAGACCACTGAGCTATGGTTGAGACCACTGAGCTATGGTTGAGGCCACTGAGCTATGGTTGAGACCACTGGACGAGACCACTGAGCTATGGTTGAGACCACTGAGCTATGGTTGAGACCACTGAGCTATGGTTGGGACCACTGAGCTATGGACGAGACCACTGAGCTATGGTTGAGACCACTGAGCTATGGACGAGACCACTGAGCTATGGACGAGACCACTGAGCTATGGACGAGACCACTGAGCTATGGACGAGACCACTGAGCTATGGACGGGACCACTGAGCTATGGTTGAGACCACTGAGCTATGGTTGAGCCTGTTGAGAGTGCAGTTTCATGTCCTGACGTTGGGAGGCAGCTTAGGACCAATGAAATGAAAACCTGTCTCCACGTTCAGCTCTGACATAAACTTCCATTTTAGGTCATAGAGACTTGAAGTAAAGAATCCTATAATTATCCTTGTTTGTTAGAATTTTTGTAACTATCCATTGTCAGTAATTTTGTTGATCATATACATTATGCATCACTATATATTCTAACTCTCCAACAGATATCACGTTAGAAAGGATTCAGATATTTACCTCTCAACTCTTACTAAAATTGCAACAGAGAAGGTATTTGTAAAGTAGTACTGAAAAAAGCTAGAGGTTTTGGGCCCAATGCCTTTAATAGTAAAGTGCTCAGCCTAGAGGTACATTCATGTTCACTATAACGTGCAAATACTAAAAACAACTAAAGTGATGGGGGTAATGATGAAAACACATGATAACAATATACTCATGGAAAACAATCCTAACAGTGAGAATTCAAGTATACACACAGAACTTCAAGTAGCATACACATCGTTTTTATAAACACCAAAATAAAGATGTAAGTAGCAGACTGAGAATAGAACATTGACTGACACATTCTTTGAAGTGATTTACAAAGTTCCATAGGTAAGGTAGTGTCGCCGTCCCAAATGGTAGACTATTCCCTATATGGCAGACTATTCTCTATATAGTGCACTACTTTTGAACAAGAGTCATATGGGCCCTGGTCTAAAGTAGTGCATTATATAGGGAATAAGGGTGCTATTTGGGACGTATCCTTGGTGGTGTTGGTTATTGGGACAAGTAATATACATTCTACAAGTTCTGAGTTTAAATAATACAGTAGGTAACAAAGGTCCCTTAGCAGTTTCATGAGAGATATTAGTAGTCATTGTGTCTATGTTAATCGACATAATATTTTAAAGGTATATAGAGAGCCGAGAGCCGTGTACATCAGTATACCTTTAGTAATATAGTAGCACAAAACCTTCCTTAATAACAACCCTGTTTCTAAGTACTGTATTTATCTACATAATTCAGGAAACACATTGACTATTTTGACTAATTATCCAATGAGTAACATTACTTTTGACGACATTTTGTCAAAATCTTAAATGAGAAATATGCTTCGTAAGAAACGATTAAGAGAAAATAACAATTTCTCTCAGTAGTGGAATCACCCCCTAAAGAGAGGATTCACCCCAAATGGCACCCTAATCCCTGCATAGTGCACGACTTTAGACCAAAGCTTTATGGGCCCTCATCAAAAGGAGTGCACTATCAAGGGAATAAGGTGCCATTTCTTCCCACTAGTCTTGTTGTTTCGCTTCATAGATCATTGCTAGAGGATTTATATACGCAGCAGCTCTGATTTTGGCAACGTAACCACGTACTGAACCATGTTCCACTCAATCCATTCCATTTTAGCAGAACTGTGATTTCAATATCCAAGCAATTGTTCACAGTGGAAAATAAATGTATAATTTAGATGTGTTTCTGACAGTAACAGTTGATGGACAGATAGATTACCTGACGATAGTACTCTATGATGTCGCTAGATGCTGTTCTTCAGAAACAGCGAAACAGGACGCTCTCTTGCTCACAAAACAGAAAAGAATGAAGCAATAATTCACATATTTAAGACAAAAACTAGCAATCTCACCACTGTACCGTGGGCCCCTCACCCCTCACCTCCCACTCCCCATATCCACAGGGGACAATACAGACAGAATTCCATAACCCGCCCCGAAATCCCCAAATCTTTTTCTGTTCGGAGAGAAAGATGCTTGCGTCCCAAATGGCACCCTATTCCCTATATAGTGCACTACCTTTTGACCAGGGGGTCCTATGGGTGTCCCTATGAGCCCTGGTCTAAAGTAGTGCACTATATAGGGAATAGGGTGCCATTTGGGATGCCGCCTCAGCCATCATCCCTGCAGTTGTAGGCCAGTGGATTCGTCGCGACCAGGCTCTCCGTTTGTGTTCAGTTCTACCAGATGTATCCTCCGTCGTCTGCCTCCCCCTCTTCCTCCTCCTCCGCCTCTTCTCCGTTCTCCTCCGCCTCCTTCTCCTCCTCATCCTCCCATCCCACGCCACTCCCAAAACCTCCAGAATATCCCACCAGCTCATCTGGAACGAGGGGTGAAATGAAAGGAGTGTTTCTCAGTTAACAATTCCTATGATTTCATGTGACAAAAGACACAAGGTAACATACAGTAGAATGTTTGTAGGTAGTTAATACTGGTACATATTGCAGCCTCTCCTTGTCCATAAACTGCTTTCAGGGTAAGGAAATAAATGTGTATTTTTTATTTAAATTAACTATCCCTTTAATACTGATTAAATTCAAACAAACCACACCACACCGCCATGGCCTTCCCACTGCTCTTGACTGTTCAGTGCAGTGTGATGTCCGCACAGTGCATTTGTTTCAATCTTGGTCTTATTATAAGACCAAAAGCCATTTTTGTTTTAGCCCTATACAGCCCTACAGCCCTATACAGCCCTACAGCCCTATACAGCCCTACAGCCCTATACAGCCCTATACAGCCCTATACAGCCCTACAGCTCTATACAGCCCTACAGCTCTATACAGCCCTATACAGCCCTATACAGCCCTACAGCCCTATACAGCCCTACAGCCCTATACAGCCCTATACAGCCCTACACAGCCCTATACAGCCCTACAGCCCTATAGCCCTATACAGCCCTATACAGCCCTACAGCCCTATACAGCCCTACAGCCCTATACAGCCATACAGCCCTATACAGCCCTACAGCCCTATACAGCCCTACAGCCCTATACAGCCCTATACAGCCCTACAGCCCTATACAGCCCTATACAGCCCTACAGCCCTATACAGCCCTATACAGCCCTACAGCCCTATACAGCCCTACAGCCCTATACAGACCTACAGCCCTATACAGACCTACAGCCCTATACAGCCCTACAGCCCTACAGCCCTATACAGCCCTATACAGCCCCACAGCCCTATACAGCCCTACAGCCCTATACAGCCCTACAGCCCTATACAGCCCTATACAGCCCTATACAGCCCTACAGCCCTATACAGCCCTATACAGCCCTATACAGCCCTATACAGCCCTATACAGCCATATACAGCCATATACAGCCCTATACAGCCCTACAGCCCTATACAGCCCTATACAGCCCTACAGCCCTATACAGCCCTATACAGACCTACAGCCCTATACAGCCCTACAGCCATATACAGCCCTACAGCCCTATACAGCCCTATACAGCCCTACAGCCATATACAGCCCTATACAGCCCTACAGCCCTATACAGCCCTACATCCCTATACAGCCCTATACAGCCCTAGAGCCCTATACAGCCCTACAGCCCTATACAGCCCTACAGCCCTATACAGCCCTATACAGCCATATACAGCCCTACAGACCTATACAGCCCTATACAGCCCTACAGCCCTATACAGCCATATACAGCCCTACAGCCCTATACAGCCCTATACAGCCCTACAGCCCTATATAGCCCTATACAGCCCTACAGCCCTATACAGCCCTATACAGCCATATACAGCCCTATACAGCCCTATACAGACCTACAGCCCTATACAACCCTACAGCCATATACAGCCCTACAGCCCTATACAGCCCTACAGCCCTATACAGCCCTATACAGCCCTATACAGCCCTATACAGCCCTACAGCCCTATACAGCCCTACAGCCCTATACAGCCCTAGAGCCCTATACAGCCCTACAGCCCTATACAGACCTACAGCCCTACAGCCCTATACAGCCCTATACAGCCCTACAGCCCTATACAGCCCTACAGCCCTATACAGCCCTATACAGCCCTACAGCCCTATACAGCCCTATACAGCCCTACAGCCCTATACAGCCCTACAGCCCTATAGCCCTATACAGCCCTACAGCCCTATACAGCCCTACAGCCCTATACAGCCCTATACAGCCCTATAGCCCTATACAGCCCTATACAGCCATATACAGCCCTATACAGACCTACAGCCCTATACAGCCCTACAGCCATATACAGCCCTACAGCCCTATACACCCCTATACAGCCCTACAGCCATATACAGCCCTATACAGCCCTATACAGCCCTACAGCCCTAGAGCCCTACAGCCCTATACAGACCTACAGCCCTATACAGCCCTACAGCCCTATACAGCCCTATACAGCCCTATACAGCCCTATACAGCCCTATACAGCCCTACAGCCCTATACAGCCCTATACAGCCCTACATCCCTATACAGCCATATACAGCCCTACAGCCCTATACAGCCCTACAGCCCTATACAGCCCTATAGCCCTATACAGCCCTATACAGCCCTATTCAGCCCTACAGCCCTATACAGCCCTATACAGCCCTATTCAGCCCTACAGCCCTATACAGCCCTACAGCCCTATACAGCCCTACATCCCTTACAGCCCTATAACAGCCCTTATACAGCCCTACAGCCTATACAGCCCTATACAGCCCTATACAGCCCTATACAGCCCTACAGCCCTATACAGATGGAGTTTGAAGTGGAGGGACTACAGGGCTTAGCATGTCTCTCGAGGAGGCTAAAAATATATTTTGGCTTGGAAAAGTCAGGTAATTGATTAAGGGAGGAGGATTGCTTTAAAGCAGTATCCAAATACATAGGATGTAGTGATCACAATATAATTAGTAGCCATATCTAGGAAAACCAAAGTCCCAAAGGCTGGGCCTAATATAGTGTATAAGAGGTCATACAATACGTTTTGTAGTGATTCCTATGTTGTTGGTGTTTATTTTATTTTATTTTATTTTTATTTCACCTTTATTTAACCAGGTAAGCCAGTTGAGAACAAGTTCTCATTTACAACTGCGACCTGGCCAAGATAAAGCAAAGCAGTGCGATAAAAACAACAACACAGAGTTACATATGGGGTAAAACAAAACAAAGTCAAAAATACAACATAAATAAATATATATACAGTGTGTGCAAATGTAGCAAGTTATGGAGGTAAGGCAATAAATAGGCTATAGTGCAAAATAATTACAATTAGTATTAACACTGGAATGATAGATGTGCAAGAGATGATGTGCAAATAGAGATACTGGGGTACAAATGAGCAAAATAAATAACAATATAGGGATGAGGTAGTTGGGCAGGCTAATTACAGATGGGCTGTGTACAGGTGCAGTGATCGGTAAGGTGCTCTGACAACTGATGCTTAAAGTTAGTGAGGGAGATAAGTGTCTCCAGCTTCAGAGATTTTTGCAATTTGTTCCAGTCATTGGCAGCAGAGAACTGGTCTGTGGTGTGTAATGAGGAGCAACCAGACGCTGCACTTGACACATTTATGAAATTGCTTATTCCAGTTACTAATAAGCATGAACCCATTAAGAAAATTACTGAAAAAACTGTTACATCTCCTTGGATTTATGAGGAATTGAAAAATGGTATGGTTGAGAGGGATGAGGCAAAAGGAATGGCAAATAAGTCGGCAGCCCAACCGATTGGCAAACGTACTGCAAATTGAGAAATCATGTGACTAAACTTAATAAAAAGAAACTATACTATGAAACAAAAATATATGATATAAAGAATGATAGTAAAAAGCTTTGGAGCACCTTAAATTAAATATTGGTAAAAAGGCAAACTCGGCTCCATCATTCATTGAATCAAATGGCTCATTCATCACAAAACCCACTGATTTTGCCAACTACTTTAATGACTTTTTCATTGGCAAGATTAGCAGATTTAGGCATGACATGCCAGCAACAAACGCTGACACTACACATCCAAGTATATCTGACCAAATTATGAAAGACAAGCATTTTACTTTTGAATTCCGTAAAGTGAGTGTGGAAGAGGTGAAAATATTATTGTTGTCTATCAGCAATGGCAAGCCACCGGGGTCTGACAACCTGGATGGAAAATAGTGGACGATATTGCTACTCCTATTTGCCATATCTTCAATTTAAGCCTACTAGAAAGTGTGTGCCCTCAGGTCTGGAGGGAAGCAAAAGTCATTCCACTACCCCAAGAATAGTAAAGCCAATCAGCCTGTTACCAAACCTTAGTAAACTTCTGGAAAGAATTGTGTTTGACCAAATACAATGCTATTTTACAGTAAACAAATTGACAACAGACTTTCAGCACGCTTATAGGGAAGGACATTCAACAAGCACAGCATGATAAAAATATTGTGGGGGCTGTTTTGTTAGACTTCAGTGCGGCTTTTGACATTATCGATCATAGTCGGCCACTGGTAAAACGTACACTACCAGTCAAAGGTTTGGACACACCTACTCATTCAAGGGTTTTTCTTTATTTTGACAATTTTTTACGTTGTAGAATAATAGTGAAGACATCAAAACTATGAAATAACACATGGAATCATGTAGTAACCAAAGAAGTGTTCAACAAATCAGAATATATTTTATATTTGAGATTCTTCAAATAGCCACCCTTTGCCTTGATGACAGCTTTGCACACTCTTGGCATTCTCTCAACCAGCTTCATGAGGTACAGTGGGGAAAAAAGTATTTAGTCAGCTAACAATTGTGCAAGTTCTCCCACTTAAAAAGATGAGAGAGGCCTGTAATTTTCATCATAGGTACACGTCAACTATGACAGACAAATTGAGAAGAAAAAATTCCAGAAAATCACATTGTAGGATATTTTATGAATTTATTTGCAAATTATGGTGGAAAATAAGTATTTGGTCACCTACAAACAAGCAAGATTTCTGGCTCTCACAGACCTGTAACTTCTTCTTTAAGAGGCTCCCCTGTCCTCCACTCGTTACCTGTATTAATGGCACCTGTTTGAACTTGTTATCAGTATAAAAGACACCTGTCCACAACCTCAAACAGTCACACTCCAAACTCCACTATGGCCAAGACCAAAGAGCTGTCAAAGGAACCAGAAACAAAATTGTAGACCTGCACCAAGCTGGGAAGACTGAATCTGCAATAGGTAAGCAGCTTGGTTTGAAGAAATCAACTGTGGGAGCAATTATTATGAAATGGAAGACATACAAGACCACTGATAATCTCCCTCGATCTGGGGCTCCACGCAAGATCTCACCCCGTGGGGTCAAAATGATCACAAGAACGGTGAGCAAAAATCCCAGAACCACACGGGGGGACCTAGTGAATGACCTGCAGAGAGCTGGGACCAAAGTAACAAAGCCTACCATCAGTAACACACTACGCCGCCAGGGACTCAAATCCTGCAGTGCCAGACGTGTCCCCCTGCTTAAGCCAGTACATGTCCAGGCCCGTCTGAAGTTTGCTAGAGTGCATTTGGATGATCCAGAAGAGGATTGGGAGAATGTCATATGGTCAGATGAAACCAAAATAGAACTTTTTGGTAAAAACTCAACTTGTCGTGTTTGGAGGACAAAGAATGCTGAGTTGCATCCAAAGAACACCATACCTACTGTGAAGCATGGGGGGGGGGGGGGGGGGGGGGGGGGGTGGAAACATCATGCTTTGGGGCTGTTTTTCTGCAAAGGGACCAGGACGACTGATCTGTGTAAAGGAAAGAATGAATGGGGCCATGTATCGTGAGATTTTGAGTGAAAACCTCCTTCCATCAGCAAGGGCATTGAAGATTAAACGTGGCTGGGTCTTTCAGCATGACAATGATCCCAAACACACCGCCCGGGCAACGAAGGAGTGGCTTCGTAAGAAGCATTTCAAGGTCCTGGAGTGGCCTAGCCAGTCTCCAGATCTCAACCCCATAGAAAATCTTTGGAGGGAGTTGAAAGTCTGTGTTGCCCAGCGACAGCCCCAAAACATCACTGCTCTAGAGGAGATCTGCATGGAGGAATGGGCCAAAATACCAGCAACAGTGTGTGAAAACCTTGTGAAGACTTACAGAAAACGTTTGACATGTGTCATTGCCAACAAAGGGTATATAACAAAGTATTGAGAAACTTTTGTTATTGACCAAATACTTATTTTCCACCATCATTTGCAAATAAATTCATTAAAAGTCCTACAATGTGATTTTCTGGATATTTTTTCTCATTTTGTCTGTCATAGTTGACGTGTACCTATGATGAAAATTACAGGCCTCTCTCATCTTTTTAAGTGGGAGAACTTGCACAATTGGTGGCTGACTAAATACTTTTTTCCCCCACTGTAGTCACCTGGAATGCATTTCAATTAACAGGTGTGCCTTCTTAAAAGTTAATTTGTGGAATTTATTTCCTTGTTAATGCGTTTGAGCCAATCAGTTGTGTTGTGACAAGGTAGGGGGGGTATACAGAAGATAGCCCTATTTGGTAAAACACCAAGTCCATATTATGGCAAGAACAGCTCAAATAAGCAAAGACAAACGACAGTCCATCATTACTTTAAGGCATGAAGGTCAGTCAATACGGAACATTTCAAGAACTTTGAACGTTTCTTCAAGTGCAGTCGCAAAAACCATCAAGCGCTATGATGAAACTGGCTCTCTTGAGGACCGCCACAGGAATGGCAGACCCAGAGTTACCTCTGCTGCAGAGGATAAGTTCATTAGAGTTACCAGCCTCAGAAATTGCAGCCCAAATAAATGCTTTACAGAGTTCAAGTCACAGACACATCTCAACATCAACTGTTCAGAGGGGACTGTGTGAATCAGGCCTTCATGGTCGAATTGCTGCAAAGAAACCACTACTAAAGGACACCAATAATAATAATAAGAAGAGACTTGCTTCGGCCAAGAAACACGAGCAATGGACATTAGACCGGTGGAAATGTGTCCTTTGGTCTGGAGTCCAAATTTGAGATTTTTGGTTCCAACCACCATGTCTTTGTGTGACGCGGTGTGGGTGAACGGACGATCTCTGTATGTGTGGTTCCCACCGTAAAGAATGGAGGAGGAGGTGTTATGGTGTGGGGGTGCTTTGCTGGTGACACTGTCAGTGATTTATTTAGAATTCATGGCACACTTAACCAGCATGGCTACCACAGCATTCTGCAGCAATACGCCATCCCATCTGGTTTGGGCTTAGTGGGACTATCATTTGTTTTTCAACAGGACAATTACTCAACACCCCTCCAGGCTGTGTAAGGGCTATTTGACAAAGAAGGAGAGTGATGGAGTGCTGGATCAGATGACCTGGCCTCCACAATCCCCCGGCCTCAACCCAATTGAGCCTCCCTATAGGCTGTCTTGTCGTTGTCTGTGATCAGGCCTACCACTATCATCTGCAAACTTAATGATGGTGTTGGAGTCGTGCCTGGCCATGCAGTCATGAGTAAACAATGAGTACAGGAGGGGACTGAGCACGCACCCCTGAGGGGCCCCCGTGTTGAGGATCAGCGTGGCAGATGGGTTGTTACCTACCCTTACCACCTGGGGGGCGGCCCATCAGGAAGTCCAGGATCCAGTTGCAGAGGGAGGTGTTTAGTCCCAGGGTCCTTAGCTTAGTGATGAGCTTTGAGGGCATTATGGTGTTGAACGCTGAGCTGCAGTCAATGAATAGCATTCTCACATAGGTGTTCCTTTTGTCCAGGTGTGAAAGGGCAGTGTGGAGCGCAATAGAGATTGCATCATCTGTGGATCTGTTGGGGCGGTATGTAAATTGGAGTGGGTCTAGGGTTTCTGGGATAATGCTGTTGATGTGAGCCATGACCAGCCTTTCAAAGCACTTCATGGCTACAGACATGAGTGCTGCGGGTCGGTAGTCATTTAGGCAGGTTACCTTAGTGTTCTTGGGCACAGGGACTATGGTGGTCTGCTTGAAACATGTTGGTATTACAGACTCAGACAGGGAGAGGTTGAAAATGTAAGTGAAGACACTTGCCAGTTGGTCAGCGCATGCTCGGAGTTCACGTCCTGGTAATCCGTCTGGCCCTGCGGCCTTGTGAATGTTGACCTGTTTAAAGGTCTTACTCACATCGGCTACGGAGAGCGTGATCACACAGTCGTCCGGAACAGCTGATGCGCTCATGCATGTTTCAGTGTTACTTGCCTCGAAGCGAGCATAGAAGTAATTTAGCTCGTCTGGTAGGCTCGTGTCACTTGGCAGCTCGCGGCTGTGCTTCCCTTTGTACTCTGTAATAGTTTGCAAGCCCTGCCACATCCGACGAGCGTCGGAGCCGGTGTAGTACGATTCGATCTTAGTTCTGTATTGACGCTTTGCCTGTTTAATGGTTCGTTGGAGGGCATAGCGGGATTTCTTATAAGCTTCCGGGTTAGAGTCCCGCTCCTTGAAAGCGGCATCTTTCTTTTGTTGTTTTTCAGAGTCAGTAGAAAGGCCTCTTTAGTGTCCTAAGTTTTCATAACTGTGACCTTAATTACCTACCGTCTGTAAGCTGTTAGTGTCTTAACGACCATTCCACAGGTGCATGTTCATCAATTGTTTATGGTTCATTGAACAAGCATGGGGAAACAGTGTTTAAACCTTTTACAATGAAGATCTGTGAAGTTATTTGGATTTTTTTACGAATTATCTTTGAAAGACAAGAGTCCTGGAAAAGGGATGTTTCTTTTTTTAACTGATATATTTATGGACGCAAACCCAGTCGTTCGTTCTAAATGTTCCGTTGCCATGCTGGCTGGCAACGCTCTTATCCCTCGCTAGCTAGCCAACTACGGCTAACACAGTCAGTTCAAACAGTGCAGCTAGAATAACAGCAAAGTATCTGCATGTCGGTTTGACCAGTTTTTCTATTGGAAATGTCTTTGTATATATATCCATAAAAATGATGCTGACTCATGATTTGGACTGGCTGAGAGAAGATGTCCGTCTCGTCCTGACATGTTAATTAAGTCTCAATATTGAAACAATGTTGCAAATGTCGAGAGACGGACAGCAACGTTTTGTACAAACCCCCTGTTGTTTGCGAACCAAATGTTTGGCTAGAAGCAAGAGGCTTTTTACAGCGGAGATCAAAGTTGATGAATTGGCTGATGGGACACTGAATGCGCAGGAATCTCTCACAGGCCGACCCATACTGAACAGGTTTCTTAGTGTGACTTAGAACGCGTCTCAAACAATCACAATGCTTGTTTTGACCAACCCGTTGTAGAATGATTGTTATTGTATCACCAACAGGAAGCTCTTCACTCTACATCTCTACGGCTCTTACCACAGTCAGGGTTGCCATGGATTCTGGAGCCCATCATTTCTCCTCCGTGCTGGTCGACACACCAACACTCTCCCCTGCTCTGGTCACACTGCAGCTGTCTGTAGTAGCCGTCCTCATCGCAGCTGGGGATATACATGCCTGGAAAAAAAAACACACACACACACACACACACATACACACACACACACACTGTGTTGTTAAATATGTATGTCCTTGGGGCTCTCTGCGCTGGCTCACATCGATGGAAGAGATAAGTGGTGCATAAATGAAAGACGTCAGCGCAGCTTGTAGACCTGTGAGGAGACTCAGACAGGAAGGAAGGAGAGGGAACACAGGAGGAGCTGTCTGTTGGAGAATGCCAGAGAGATACAGGGTGAGAGAGAGGGTAGAAGAGATGGAGAAAGAGAGAGAGGGTAGAAGAGATGGAGAAAGAGAGAGAGGGTAGAAGAGATGGAGAAAGAGAGAGAGGGTAGAAGAGATGGAGAAAGAGAGAGAGGGTAGAAGAGATGGAGAAAGAGAGAGAGAGGGACAGAAAAAACAAAACAGGGAGATGAGACAGAGAGAGAGAGCAGTAGTATTAGTAGTATTAGTAGTATTTATTAGGATCCCCAATGAGCTACTGCTGAGGCAGGGGCTGCTCTTCCTGGGGTCCAAACAGAAATCAAACACACAACTAATAAAATACATAATATACATAAAATACAGCACTACATTACAATTTAGTCATCTAGCTGACGCTCCCATCCAGAGAGACCCACAGCTAGTGCATTCATCTCAGGATAGCCAGATGACACAACCACGCATCACATAAAACTACATAATACAATACAAAATGTCTGTGTGTCTCAAAGAGAGAGAGAGAGATGGGGCTCCGGTCTGCTTTATTGAGCCTAGCTATGGCTTTATTCACAATGCATTAATCTATCTATTTACCCATGTATGTCTCTGTATGCCTTGATAGCATCATGTTAAAATGGTTGACAGTCCTGTGACAGTTCTCCTCTGTTTCAGCCTCCTCCCTTCAGACCATCTGTCAAACACAACTGTCACTTTCCATAAACACTGTAGCGAGGGGGTGGAGTTACGAATGCCCCACACTAAGAGCTGAGACAAGGTATAAGACATTGAAGCCCAACGGGGAACTAACTGACAACTGTCTTCAAATATTTAAAGCCTGTTTTTGGATTGGTTCCTCCTTATCCTCAGTTGGTACCCATACTGCACCCATACTGCACCTTACTGCACCATACTTTACCATACTGCACCTTACTGCACCATACTGCACCTAACTGCACCTTACTGCACCATACGGTACCATACTGCACCCATACTGCACCTAACTGCACCTTACTGCACCATACGGTAACATACTGCACCTTACTGCACCTAACTGCACCTTACTGCACCATACGGTAACATACTGCACCTTACTGCACCTAACTGCACCTTACTGCACCATACTGTACCATACTGCATCCATACTGCATCATACTGTACCACACTGCACCACACTGTACCATACTGCACCATACTGTACCATACTGCACCACACTGTACCATACTGCACCACACTGTACCATACTGCACCATACTGTACCATACTGCACCATACTGCACCATACTGTACCATACTGCACCATACTGTACCATACTGCACCACACTGTACCATACTGCACCATACTGTACCATACTGCACCATACTGCACCATACTGCACCATACTGCATCCATACTGCATCCATACTGCATCATACTGTACCACACTGTACCATACTGCACCATACTGTACCATACTGCACCATACTGTACCATACTGCACCACACTGTACCATACTGCACCATACTGTACCATACTGCACCATACTGTACCATACTGCACCACACTGTACCATACTGCACCATACTGTACCATACTGCACCATACTGCACCATACTGCACCATACTGCATCCATACTGCATCCATACTGCATCATACTGTACCACACTGCACCATACTGCACCATACTGCACCATACTGTACCATACTGCACCACACTGTACCATACTGCACCATACTGTACCATACTGCACCATACTGCACCATACTGCACCATACTGCATCCATACTGCATCCATACTGCATCATACTGTACCACACTGCACCACACTGTACCATACTGCACCACACTGTACCATACTGCACCATACTGTACCATACTGCACCATACTGCACCATACTGTACCATACTGCATCATACTGCACCATACTGCACCATACTGCACCATACTGCATCATACTGCACCATACTGCATCATACTGCACCATTGTGTACCACACTGCACCACACTGTACCATACTGTATAATACTGCATCATACTGCACCATACTGCACCATACTGCACCATACTGCATCATACTGCACCATACTGCATCATACTGCACCATTGTGTACCACACTGCACCACACTGTACCATACTGTATAATACTGCATCATACTGCACCATACTGTACCATACTGCATCATACTGCACCACACTGCACCATATTGTACCATTCTGCTGTAGGTGCAGTAGATATACTTGAGCAGAGGAGTAAAAGCACAATCATGTCAGTCGGCCTGTTTTTGGTTTGGTTCCTTGTTGTCCTTGATTGGCCCCCGTACTGACAGGCCTGCCAATCACAACACTGGAAGGAGAGAGTCTCTCTCTCTCTCTCTCTCTCTCTCTCTCTCTCTCTCTCTCTCTCTCTCTCTCTCTCTCTCTCTCTCTCTCTCTCTCTCTCTCTAGGCAAAAGATCCATCAAAGGAAAGAAAGTGGTAGAAGAGAAAGATGATGATCAGCATCACAGGGGACATCTTTCCCTTGTCTGTTACCTCTGTTGATGGGTCTGATCAGCATCACAGGGGGAGATATTTCCCTCGTCTGTTACCTCTGTTGGTTTTCTTTCGACTGGTGTATTTATTTTGGTCTGGTCACCACTGGACACGAGCAGCAGTGTTACACCTCCCTCTGCATGATGGGGACCAAGGGCTGGTGGACACTGGGTCCAGAGTGACTGCTTTCCGTCTACAAGCTGCACAGAGACTTCTGTCCCAGCAGGGGGTGTGCTGGAGAGACACTGCTTGGGCTGTTTTGAGGAGGGTAGGGGATCTTGGGTAGGCCAGGCGCTTGTTCTTATTGGATCTGGAGCAGTTCGATATGTCAGCCATTACTCTGTTCTACCGCGCTGTGCTTTGGCCGTGGAAATACACTATCTGCTCACAGAGATGTTTCAAGGCCAGGAGCATGGATAATGGAGTCACTGTTTCACAACCCACTCATCCAGACCAGAGTGCTGCATCAGGGGGTGTCTGTTCTGTGGGGAGGAGGAGACAGTGCAGCATCAGTGGGCAGGGGGTGTCTGTTCTGTAGGGAGGAGGAGACAGTGCAGCATCAGTGGGCAGGGGGTGTCTGTTCTGTGGGGAGGAGGAGACAGTGCAGCATCAGTGGGCAGGGGGTGTCTGTTCTGTGGGGAGGAGGAGACAGTGCAGCATCAGTGGGCAGGGGGTGTCTGTTCTGTAGGGAGGAGGAGACAGTGCAGCATCAGTGGGCAGGGGGTGTCTGTTCTGTAGGGAGAAGGAGACAGTGCAGCATCAGTGGGCAGGGGGTGTCTGTTCTGTAGGGAGGAGGAGACAGTGCAGCATCAGTGGGCAGGGGGTGTCAGTTCTGTGGGGAGGAGGAGACAGTGCAGCATCAGTGGGCAGGGGGTGTCTGTTCTGTGGGGAGGAGGAGACAGTGCAGCATCAGTGGGCAGGGGGTGTCTGTTCTGTGGGGAGGAGGAGACAGTGCAGCATCAGTGGGCAGGGGGTGTCTGTTCTGTGGGGAGGAGCAGACAGTGCTGCATCAGTGGGCAGGGGGTGTCTGTTCTGTAGGGAGGAGGAGACAGTGCTGCATCAGTGGGCAGGGGGTGTCTGTTCTGTAGGGAGGAGGAGACAGTGCTGCATCAGTGGGCAGGGGGTGTCTGTTCTGTGGGGAGGAGGAGACAGTGCAGCATCAGTGGGCAGGGGGTGTCTGTTCTGTGGGGAGGAGGAGACAGTGCTGCATCAGTGGGCAGGGGGTGTCTGTTCTGTAGGGAGGAGGAGACAGTGCTGCATCAGTGGGCAGGGGGTGTCTGTTCTGTGGGGAGGAGGAGACAGTGCAGCATCAGTGGGCAGGGGGTGTCTGTTCTGTGGGGAGGAGGAGACAGTGCAGCATCAGTGGGCAGGGGGTGTCTGTTCTGTAGGGAGGAGGAGACAGTGCAGCATCAGTGGGCAGGGGGTGTCTGTTCTGTAGGGAGGAGGAGACAGTGCAGCATCTGTTTTTTTCTTGTTCCAGGATGGTAGGGGTGTTTTCTGTCCTGGGTGGGTGGTGTACAGGCCTAGGGTTGGGGCTGACTCTGGACCTATCCACTGGAGGGTCTAGGTATAGAGTAGCCAACAGGAGGAGGGTCTAGGTATAGAGTAGCCAGGAGGAGGGTCTAGGTATAGAGTAGCCAGGAGGAGGGTCTAGGTATAGAGTAGCCAACAGGAGGAGGGTCTAGGTATAGAGTAGCCAACAGGAGGAGGGTCTAGGTATAGTGTAGCCAACAGGAGGAGGGTCTAGGTATAGAGTAGCCAACAGGAGGAGGGTCTAGGTATAGAGTAGCCAACAGGAGGAGGGTCTAGGTATAGAGTAGCCAATAGGAGGAGGGTCTAGGTATAGAGTAGCCAATAGGAGGAGGGTCTAGGTATAGAGTAGCCAACAGGAGGAGGAGGGTCTAGGTATAGAGTAGCCAATAGGAGGAGGGTCTAGGTATAGTGTAGCCAACAGGAGGAGGGTCTAGGTATAGAGTAGCCAATAGGAGGAGGGTCTAGGTATAGAGTAGCCAACAGGGGGAGGGTCTAGGTATAGTGTAGCCAGGAGGAGGGTCTAGGTATAGAGTAGCCAACAGGAGGAGGGTCTAGGTATAGAGTAGCCAACAGGAGGAGGGTCTAGGTATAGAGTAGCCAGGAGGAGGGTCTAGGTATAGAGTAGCCAACAGGAGGAGGGTCTAGGTATAGAGTAGCCAACAGGAGGAGGGTCTAGGTATAGAGTAGCCAATAGGAGGAGGGTCTAGGTATAGAGTAGCCAACAGGAGGAGGGTCTAGGTATAGAGTAGCCAACAGGAGGAGGGTCTAGGTATAGAGTAGCCAATAGGAGGAGGGTCTAGGTATAGAGTAGCCAATAGGAGGAGGGTCTAGGTATAGAGGCCAGAATGTCAGTGTGGAAGACCAGGAAACATGAGATCCAGGGGGCGGGGCGTACGGACAACAGAGCTGTGCTGCTGGGGCTGGTGCCTGCTGGGCTCACACTGGACCATGTATATGGGGGGCTGGTGAACCGTCTGGGGGACTTTGTAGTGGTGTGGGGCGTCAGGGGTTCTATGTACCGTGGAAGAGGACGGGGGCTTGGTTCTAACTTTCTAGTCTGCTGAAGTGAAGTGGGGTTTGTGCATTTGGTGATGTAACTGTTAATAAAAATGTATTATAAAAATAAAATAAAACTCTCTCGTTGAGCCTGTTGTGAGCTCCATAGGGCTCCCCTTAGCACTGCTCTCTAATCCCCAGCCTGATTAGGCCCTAATCCTGGCTGCGTGCCTGTCTGTCTAATGAGCATCCTCCAGCACCCCTGCTGCTGCAGACACCTTGTTACACAACTGCACACCGAACAGACACACACACACTAGACAGACACACACACACACACAAGCCACGGCACACTCCTAATGCGATGTGCTCCAGGCACCTTCTCTGTACTACACAAGTACACACACACACACACACACACAGTGTACCTCACTGCTCACACACACTGCACAGACACACACACAAGTACACACACACGCACACCAGCCACAACAGAGGCACATGCCAGCAGCAGCATCACCCGCCCACACCAGAACAGGCTGAAGAGCAGATCAGTGGAGAATAGATCCTCCACACAGACCTTTATTCCTTATGTGAAACCATTAAAAGCCCAGGAAACATATGTAACCTATTCAAGTGTTTGTGTGAGCACACACACCGACCTGTTCTTCAGACGAAACTACAAATAATAGAATATAGTAGAAAACCTTCCAGTTAATAGCAGAGTCACAGACACCAATATACTGCATTCATTCATCTTATTGGTTGCGCCTCAAATGGCACACTGCTCCCTACATAGTGCACTACTTTTAACCAGAGCCCTATGGACCCTGGTCAAAAGTAGTGCACTATATATTTACATTTTAGTCATTTAGCAGACGCTCTTATCCAGAGCGACTTACAGTTAGTGAGAGCATACATTTTTTTTTTCTCATACTGGCCCCCCCGTGGGAATCAAACCCACAACCCTGGCGTTGCAAATGCCATGCTCTACCAACTGAACTACATCCCTGCCGGCCATTCCCTCCCCTACCCTGGACGACACTGGGCCAATTGTGCGCCGCCCCATGGGTCTCCCGGTCGCGGCCGGCTACGACAGAGCCTGGATTCAAACCAGCATCTCTAGTGGCGATGCAGTGCCTTAGACCACTGCGCCAATCGGGAGATATAGGGAATAGGGTGCCATTTGGGACAAATACCCTGTAACGTCCCTGTTCTAAGACAGACACTTACCAGGCTTCTTCTTGGCCACTTCTTGAACCTGGATCCTCTCTAGTTCAGCCAGACAAGCAGGCTCTGAGGAAGACAACAGAGAAGGGATGACGGGCAAAGCATTTCAACTGTTCTATTCTAAATGGAATTTCAATCAATCCTTTTCAGAATCACACTTTTCTCCTGTATTGATTGGTTTAGTAAATCTTGTATTTCATCCCTTTATACTCTGTGCTGAGTGAAATAGCATAATGGATGCCTATGGATGAGAGTGAGCCTTTGAGAGAAAGACAAATAGAGAGAGAGGAAGAGAGAGAGAAAGAGAGAGAGAAAGATAAAGAGAGAGAGAAAGAGAGAGAGAGAGAGAGAGAGAGAGAGAGAGAGAGAGAGAGAGAGAGAGAGAGAGAGAGAGAGAGAGAGAGAGAGAGAGAGAGAGAGAGAGAGAGAGAGAGAGAGAGAGAGAGAGAGAGAGAGAGAGAGAGAGTTTGTGCGTGTGTGCTGTAAATCCAATCTTATCCTGTAGATGTGTTATAAATGTGTTATAAATCAGATAATACTAATTACTGAATAAACTGTGTAGAAACATTGATTATTGGACCTGACGTTACATTTCATTAATATAATATAGTAGTGAAGTGCACTGGATAGATTGGACAGAGATGATTAGCTATTCCTCCATTATAGATGAATGGATCAATGTAATCTCTCCATGACATCGATGGGTTAAATTAAATGCCTCGTCAGTAATCTCAGCTCATATTTCTAATGATCTACATTATAATCTAAGGGGAAGGAGAAGCTCATGCATAGGCTTTAGCTCAGCGGGCTAACACAGTCATGTGGTGCACAGGAGACCCAGGTTGGAACCCTGGGTCAGTCAGTCAGTAACCCTCACATCCCGTCCAGAAGCAGAACCCTGGGTCAGTCAGTCAGTCAGTCAGTCAGTAACCCTCACATCCCCTCCAGAAGCAGAACCCTGGGTCAGTCAGTCAGTCAGTCAGTTAGTAACCCTCACATCCCCTCCAGAAGCAGAACCCTGGGTCAGTCAGTCAGTCAGTCAGTTAGTAACCCTCACATCCCCTCCAGAAGCAGAACCCTGGGTCAGTCAGTCAGTCAGTCAGTCAGTAACCCTCACATCCCCTCCAGAAGCAGAACCCTGGGTCAGTCAGTCAGTCAGTCAGTCAGTAACCCTCACATCCCCTCCAGAAGCAGAACCCTGGGTCAGTCAGTCAGTTAGTAACCCTCACATCCCCTCCAGAAGCAGAACCCTGGGTCAGTCAGTCAGTCAGTCAGTCAGTAACCCTCACATCCCGTCCAGAAGCAGAACCCTGGGTCAGTCAGTCAGTCAGTCAGTCAGTAACCCTCACATCCCCTCCAGAAGCAGAACCCTGGGTCAGTCAGTCAGTCAGTAACCCTCACATCCCGTCCAGAAGCAGAACCCTGGGTCAGTCAGTCAGTCAGTCAGTCAGTAACCCTCACATCCCCTCCAGAAGCAGAACCCTGGGTCAGTCAGTCAGTCAGTCAGTCAGTAACCCTCACATCCCCTCCAGAAGCAGAACCCTGGGTCAGTCAGTCAGTCAGTCAGTAACCCTCACATCCCCTCCAGAAGCAGATCCCTGGGTCAGTCAGTCAGTCAGTCAGTCAGTAACCCTCACATCCCCTCCAGAAGCAGAACCCTGGGTCAGTCAGTCAGTCAGTCAGTTAGTAACCCTCACATCCCCTCCAGAAGCAGAACCCTGGGTCAGTCAGTCAGTCAGTCAGTAACCCTCACATCCCCTCCAGAAGCAGATCCCTGGGTCAGTCAGTCAGTCAGTCAGTAACCCTCACATCCCGTCCAGAAGCAGAACCCTGGGTCAGTCAGTCAGTCAGTCAGTCAGTAACCCTCACATCCCCTCCAGAAGCAGAACCCTGGGTCAGTCAGTCAGTCAGTAACCCTCACATCCCCTCCAGAAGCAGAACCCTGGGTCAGTCAGTCAGTCAGTCAGTAACCCTCACATCCCCTCCAGGAGCAGAACCCTGGGTCAGTCAGTCAGTCAGTCAGTAACCCTCACATCCCCTCCAGAAGCAGAACCCTGGGTCAGTCAGTCAGTCAGTCAGTCAGTAACCCTCACATCCCCTCCAGAAGCAGAACCCTGGGTCAGTCAGTCAGTCAGTCAGTCAGTAACCCTCACATCCCCTCCAGAAGCAGAACCCTGGGTCAGTCAGTCAGTCAGTCAGTAACCCTCACATCCCCTCCAGAAGCAGAACCCTGGGTCAGTCAGTCAGTCAGTCAGTAACGGTCACATCCCCTCCAGAAGCAGAACCCTGGGTCAGTCAGTCAGTCAGTCAGTCAGTAACCCTCACATCCCCTCCAGAAGCAGAACCCTGGGTCAGTCAGTCAGTCAGTCAGTCAGTAACCCTCACATCCCCTCCAGAAGCAGATCCCTGGGTCAGTCAGTCAGTCAGTCAGTCAGTAACGGTCACATCCCCTCCAGAAGCAGAACCCTGGGTCAGTCAGTCAGTCAGTCAGTAACCCTCACATCCCCTCCAGGAGCAGAACCCTGGGTCAGTCAGTCAGTCAGTCAGTCAGTAACCCTCACATCCCCTCCAGAAGCAGAACCCTGGGTCAGTCAGTCAGTCAGTCAGTAACCCTCACATCCCCTCCAGAAGCAGAACCCTGGGTCAGTCAGTCAGTCAGTCAGTCAGTAACCCTCACATCCCCTCCAGAAGCAGAACCCTGGGTCAGTCAGTCAGTCAGTCAGTCAGTAACCCTCACATCCCCTCCAGAAGCAGAACCCTGGGTCAGTCAGTCAGTCAGTCAGTAACCCTCACATCCCCTCCAGAAGCAGAACCCTGGGTCAGTCAGTCAGTCAGTCAGTAACCCTCACATCCCCTCCAGAAGCAGAACCCTGGGTCAGTCAGTCAGTCAGTCAGTAACCCTCACATCCCCTCCAGAAGCAGAACCCTGGGTCAGTCAGTCAGTCAGTCAGTCAGTAACCCTCACATCCCCTCCAGAAGCAGAACCCTGGGTCAGTCAGTCAGTCAGTCAGTCAGTAACCCTCACATCCCCTCCAGAAGCAGAACCCTGGGTCAGTCAGTCAGTCAGTCAGTTAGTAACCCTCACATCCCCTCCAGAAGCAGAACCCTGGGTCAGTCAGTCAGTCAGTCAGTTAGTAACCCTCACATCCCCTCCAGAAGCAGAACCCTGGGTCAGTCAGTCAGTCAGTCAGTCAGTAACGGTCACATCCCCTCCAGAAGCAGAACCCTGGGTCAGTCAGTCAGTCAGTAACCCTCACATCCCCTCCAGAAGCAGAACCCTGGGTCAGTCAGTCAGTCAGTCAGTAACCCTCACATCCCGTCCAGAAACAGAACCCTGGGTCAGTCAGTCAGTCAGTCAGTCAGTAACCCTCACATCCCCTCCAGAAGCAGAACCCTGGGTCAGTCAGTCAGTCAGTAACCCTCACATCCCCTCCAGAAGCAGAACCCTGGGTCAGTCAGTCAGTCAGTCAGTTAGTAACCCTCACATCCCCTCCAGAAGCAGAACCCTGGGTCAGTCAGTCAGTCAGTCAGTAACCCTCACATCCCCTCCAGAAGCAGAACCCTGGGTCAGTCAGTCAGTCAGTCAGTCAGTAACCCTCACATCCCCTCCAGAAGCAGAACCCTGGGTCAGTCAGTCAGTCAGTCAGTCAGTAACCCTCACATCCCGTCCAGAAGCAGAACCCTGGGTCAGTCAGTCAGTCAGTCAGTAACCCTCACATCCCCTCCAGAAGCAGAACCCTGGGTCAGTCAGTCAGTCAGTAACCCTCACATCCCCTCCAGAAGCAGAACCCTGGGTCAGTCAGTCAGTCAGTCAGTCAGTAACCCTCACATCCCCTCCAGAAGCAGAACCCTGGGTCAGTCAGTCAGTCAGTCAGTTAGTAACCCTCACATCCCCTCCAGAAGCAGAACCCTGGGTCAGTCAGTCAGTCAGTCAGTCAGTAACCCTCACATCCCCTCCAGAAGCAGAACCCTGGGTCAGTCAGTCAGTCAGTCAGTCAGTAACCCTCACATCCCCTCCAGAAGCAGAACCCTGGGTCAGTCAGTCAGTCAGTCAGTCAGTAACCCTCACATCCCCTCCAGAAGCAGATCCCTGGGTCAGTCAGTCAGTCAGTCAGTAACCCTCACATCCCGTCCAGAAGCAGAACCCTGGGTCAGTCAGTCAGTCAGTCAGTCAGTAACCCTCACATCCCCTCCAGAAGCAGAACCCTGGGTCAGTCAGTCAGTTAGTAACCCTCACATCCCCTCCAGAAGCAGAACCCTGGGTCAGTCAGTCAGTCAGTCAGTAACCCTCACATCCCCTCCAGAAGCAGAACCCTGGGTCAGTCAGTCAGTCAGTCAGTCAGTAACCCTCACATCCCCTCCAGAAGCAGAACCCTGGGTCAGTCAGTCAGTCAGTCAGTCAGTCAGTAACCCTCACATCCCCTCCAGAAGCAGAACCCTGGGTCAGTCAGTCAGTCAGTCAGTAACGGTCACATCCCCTCCAGAAGCAGATCCCTGGGTCAGTCAGTCAGTCAGTCAGTAACCCTCACATCCCCTCCAGAAGCAGATCCCTGGGTCAGTCAGTCAGTCAGTCAGTCAGTAACCCTCACATCCCGTCCAGAAGCAGAACCCTGGGTCAGTCAGTCAGTCAGTCAGTCAGTAACCCTCACATCCCGTCCAGAAGCAGAACCCTGGGTCAGTCAGTCAGTCAGTCAGTAACCCTCACATCCCCTCCAGAAGCAGAACCCTGGGTCAGTCAGTCAGTCAGTCAGTAACCCTCACATCCCCTCCAGAAGCAGAACCCTGGGTCAGTCAGTCAGTCAGTAACCCTCACATCCCGTCCAGAAACAGAACCCTGGGTCAGTCAGTCAGTCAGTAACCCTCACATCCCCTCCAGAAGCAGAACCCTGGGTCAGTCAGTCAGTCAGTCAGTTAGTAACCCTCACATCCCCTCCAGAAGCAGAACCCTGGGTCAGTCAGTCAGTCAGTCAGTAACCCTCACATCCCGTCCAGAAACAGAACCCTGGGTCAGTCAGTCAGTCGGTCAGTAACAGTCACATCCCGTCCAGAAACAGAGGCAACACTATTGGTGATGTATTTATCTCAGCAGTCTAACACAGCCTTATGATAGATTTTATTTGACTGTTACACAGTAAATATATTTTCAAAACGTGTCAGAGATAACACAATACAGTCAGGACTTATTTCCATTGTGGCCCCTTAAAACCCAGATTGGTCACACACTCACTTTCCCTCCAGAAGCAGAGGCACCATTCTGCGGTGGATACCTTCCCATCCTTGTAGCTGTCACAGGAGTTGAAGAAGGGCCGGATGCACACCTCATACTTGTCCAGGTTGATAGCTGCCAGCTCCCCCTGAATTATATTTTATTTTGGGTAAAAATAATACATCATGTATACGTCAAACTAGATGGGAATCTGATCTCTGAAGATAACACCTGAAAGCATTAATTAAAACACTTGCTTTCAAAGTGGTCCTCGATGGTAAAACAAATAAAATAATTAACGGACAAGACAAAGTCACCTGGTCCAGATACAGATCGTTATTAGTATCCAGCTTAGAGAACATCCAGCCTATGGAATCTTTACAGCTGGCCACCAGGCTCCTGTCCAGGACTGAGGATAGAACAAATACAAATAATTATACATTTCATCAATTTACAGTTCTACAGTGAGGGAAAAAAAGTTTTTGATCCCCTGCTGATTTTGTACGTTTGCCCACTGACAAAGAAATTATCAGTCTATAATTTTAATGGTAGGTTTATTCGAACAGTGAGAGACAGAATAACAACAAAGAAATCCAGAAAAACGCATGTCAAAAATGTTATAAATTGATTTGCATTTTAATGAGGGAAATAAGTATTTGACCCCCTCTCAATCAGAAAGATTTCTGGCTCCCAGGTGTCTTTTATACAGGTAGCGAGCTGAGATTAGGAGCACACTCTTAAAGGGAGTGCTCCTAATCTCAGTTTGTTACCTGTATAAAAGACACCTGTCCACAGAAGCAATCAATCAATCAGATTCCAAACTCTCCACCATGGCCAAGACCAAAGAGCTCTCCTAGGATGTCAGGGGCAAGATTGTAGACCTACACAAGGCTGGAATGGACTACAAGACCACCGCCAAGCAGCTTGGTGAGAAGGTGACAACAGTTGGTGCGATTATTCGCAAATGGAAGAAACACAAAATAACTGTCAATCTCCCTCGGCCTGGGGCTCCATGCAATATCTCACCTCGTGGAGTTGCAATGATCATGAGAACGGTGAGGAATCAGCCCAGAACTCCACGGGAGGATCTTGTCAATGATTTCAAGGCAGCTGGGATCATAGTCACCAAGAAAACAATTGGTAACACACTACGCTGTGAAGGACTGAAATCCTGCAGCGCCCGCAAAGTCCCCCTGCTCAAGAAAGCACATATACAGGCCTGTCTGAAGTTTGCCAATGAACATCTGAATGATTCAGAGGAGAACTGGGTGAAAGTGTTGTGGTCAGATGAGACCAAAATGGAGCTCTTTGGCATCAACTCAACTCGCCGTGTTTGGAGGAGGAGGAATGCTGCCTATGACCCCAAGAACACCATCCCCACGTCAAACATGGAGGTGGAAACATTATGCTTTGGGGGTGTTTTTCTGCTAAGGGGACAGGACAACTTCACCGCATCAAAGGGACGATGTACCGTCAAATCTTGGGTGAGAACCTCCTTCCCTCAGCCAGGGCATTGAAAATGGGTCATGGATGGGTATTCCAGCATGACAATGACCCAAAACACACGGCCAAGGCAACAAAGGAGTGGCTCAAGAAGAAGCACATTAAGGTCCTGGAGTGGCCTAGCCAGTCTACAGACCTTAATCCCATAGAAAATCTGTGGAGGGAGCTGAAGGTTCGAGTTGCCAAACGTCAGCCTCAAAACCTTAACGACTTGGAGAAGATCTGCAAAGAGGAGTGGGACAAAATCCCTCCTGAGATGTGTGCAAACCTGGTGGCCAACTACAAGAAACGTCTGACCTCTGTGATTGCCAACAAGGGTTTTGCCACCAAGTACTAAGTCATGTTTTGCAGAGGGGTCAAATACTTATTTCCCTCATTAAAATGCAAATCAATTTATAACATTTTTGACATGCGTTTTTCTGGATTTTTCTGTTGTTATTCTGTCTCTCGCTGTTCAAATAAACCTACCATTAAAATTATAGACTGATCATGTACTCCTGAGTGGTGCAGTGGTCTAAGGCACTGCATCGCAGTGCTAACTGTGCCACTAGAGATCCTGGTTCGAATCCAGGCTCTGTCGCAGCCGGCCGTGACCAGGAGACTCATGGGCGGTGCACAATTGGCCCAGGGTAGGGAACGGAATGGCCGGCAGGGATGTAGCTCAGTTGATAGAGCATGGTGTTTGCAACGCCAGGGTTGTGGGTTCGATTCCCACGGGGGGCCAGTATAAAAAAAAAAGATGTATTCACTAACTGTAAGTCGCTCTGGATAAGAGCGTCTGCTAAAGGACTTAAATGTAAATCATGTCTTTGTCAGTGGGCAAACGTACAAAATCAGCAGGGGATCAAATACTTGTTTCACCCTGATCCGTTATTCTTCAGTAGTTGTATGAATGGGAGTTATGTACTGACATGTTGTTCTCTTTCTGTCCTCTGTCTCTCCTCCCTCTGGCTGAGAATGTGCTAATTTGGGTATAGCTCTTTATGGGTGAAGGTTTCATTACGGACTGACATCATTGAGATGTCAGCTGTGAATCAGTGCATAAAGGAGTGTACAGAGAGAGAGAGAGAGAGGCGGTGCCAGCTCCAGGGACACAAAAGAACAAACACTCACCAGAGGTGGTACCAGGTCCAGGCTTGCCTGAGTTGTTCTGCTTGGCGTTTCCATGGAGCAGTTGGAACCAGTCTCTGAGGCGGTCTCCAAGGTCTGCCAGGTCCTGTCCAGTACAGCTCTCCGCTGGGGAGGAGAGGGGAAGCCTACAGCTCATAACATAACACTGGCACACACACACACACACACACACAGACACACACACAGACACAGCTGGCCTGGGACTCACCTTCCCCGAGGTAACCATCATTTATATCAATCACTAACATACAGTAGGACAGGTCTCATTGAGTCCACAACTACCTCATTCACTATCTCAATAAATATATCACACAGTATTTGTAATAATCAACACATTATCCACAGCAACATGGAACACAATTACAGAACAACACACTCTGACAGAACAACACACTCTGACAGAACAACACACTGACAGAACAACACTCTGACAGAACAACACACTCTGACAGAACAACACACTCTGACAGAACAACACACTCTGACAGATCAACACACTGACAGAACAACACACTCTGACAGAACAACACACTCTGACAGAACAACACACTCTGACAGAACAACACACTCTGACAGAACAACACACTGACAGAACAACACACTCTGACAGAACAACACACTCTGACAGAACAACACACTCTGACAGAACAACACACTCTGACAGAACAACACACTCTGACAGAACAACACTCTGACAGAACAACACTCTGACAGAACAACACTCTGACAGAACAGCTGTTAGGTAGCAGGACTGTGACTGTATGAAAGTAGAGAGCAGCTACTGTGTGTGTGTGTGCTTGCCGTGTTTGTCCTCGGTCTCTGTGATGGGGGCGGCAGCGGTGACACAGGGACACATGCCCTGGCATTTAACACTCAGCTCCTTCCTTGTTAGACAGCCCTGCTGCTCCAACTTACACTGGAGGAGAGAGAGAGATAGGAGGGGAGAGAGAGAGAGGGAGAGAGAGAGGGAGGGGGAAGAGAATGGAGAGAGAGAGAGAGGGGGGGAGAGAGGGTGGAAGAGAGAGGAGAGGGGGGGGGAGGAGAGAGGGTGGAAGAGAGAGGAGAGAGAGGGAGGGGGGGAGAGAGAGGAGAGGGGGGAGAGAGAGAGAGAGGATAAAGCAAGAGGGAGAGAGGGAGAGAGAGACAGAGAGAGAGAGTGATTACACTGCAGTTCAGCAACAGGAAAAATCTACACAGCCATATACACTACATGACCAAAAGTATGTGGACACCTGCTAGTCGAATATCTCATTCCAAAATCATGGGAATTAATATGGAGTTGGTCCCCCCTTTGCTGCTATAACAGCCTCCACTCTTCTGGGAAGGCTTTCCACTAGATGTTGGAACATTGCTGCGGGGACTTGCTTCCATTCAGCCACAAGAGCATTAGTGAGGTCGGGTACTGATGTTGGGTGATTAGGCCTGGCTCACAGTCGGCCTTCCAATTAATCCTAAAGGTGTTCAATGGGGTTGAGGTCAGAGCACTGTGCAGGCCAGTCAAGTTCTTCTACACCGATCTCGACAAACCATTTCTGTATGGACCTTGCTTTGTTCCCGGGGGCATTGTCAATGTGAAACAGGAAAGGGCCTTCCCCAAACTGTTGCCACAAAGTTGGAAGCACAGAATCGTCTAAAATGTAATTGTATGCTGTAGCGTTAAGATTTCCCTTCACTGGAACTAAGGGGCCTAGCCCGAACCATGAAAAACAGCCCCAGACCGTTATTCCTCCTCTTCCACCAAACTTTACAGTTGGCACTATGCATTGGGGCAGGTAGTGTTCTCCTGGCATCCACCAAACCCCAAACCCAGATTGGTCCGTCAGACTGCCAGATGGTGAAGTGTGATTCATCACTCCAGAGAACGCGTTTCCACTGTTCCAGAGTCCAATGGAGGCAAGCTTTACACCACTCCAGCCGACGCTTGGCATTGCGCATGGTGATCTTAGGCTTGTGTGCAGCTGCTCGGCCATGGAAACCCATTACATGAAGCTCCTGACGAACAGTTATTGTGCTGATGTTGCTTCCAGATGCAGTTTGGAACTCTCTAGTGAGTAGTAAGGCCATTCTACTGCCAATGTTTGTCTATGGAGATTGCATGGCGGCGTGCTCAATTTTATACATCTGTCAGCAACGGGTGTGGCTGAAATACCCGAATCCGCTAATTTGAAAGGGTGTCCACATACTTTTGTATATATAGTGTACATTAATCAGAGACAAGAGCACAGAGCTAATCGTCATTTTAAAATGACATACACACAGAAACACATGCACACACACACACACACACACACACACACACACACACACACACACACACACACACACACACACACACACACACACACACACACACACAGTCTTGTACAGCTAACCTTGTGGGGACACACAATTCAGTCCCATTCAAAATCCTATTTTCCCTAACCCCTAACCCTAAACCTAACCCTAACCCTAACCTTAACCCTAACCCTAACCTTAACCCTAACCCTAAACCTAACCCTAGCTGTCACGCCCTGACTCAGGGGACGGTTATTTGTTGAGTCAGGGTGTGTATATTTCGTGTTGTGTTTATTTCTATGTTTAGTTTCTAGATCGTTTAGATCTATGTTGGCCAGGGTGGTTCCCAATCAGAGGCAGCTGTAGCTCGTTGTCTCTGATTGGGGCCAATACTTAGGCAGCCTTTTTGGCACCAGTCAGTTGTGGGATCTTGTTCCGTGTGAGGTATGTTATTTTGTCGACCTTGGACTTCACGTTTCGTTTGTTGTTTTGTCGTGTGTTCAGTACGTAAATAAATATGAATACATATCACGCTGCGCCTTGGTCCTTCTCGTTAATGAACGATCGTGACACTAGCTCCTAACCCTAACCCTAAAACGAACCCTAGCTCCTAACCCTAACCCTTAACGTAATTCTAACCCTAACACTAATTCTAACCTTAACCCTAAACCCCTAGAAATAGCATTTGACCTCGTGGGCACTAACAAAATGTCCCCAGTTGGTCACATTTTTGTTTGTTTACTATTCTTGTAGGGACTTCTGGTCCCCACAAGAATAGTTAAACACGTCCACACACACACACACACACACACACACACACACACACACACACACACACAGTGTTACACCAGTGATACACAGGCACGCGCGCACACACACACAGCTTAATGTGAATTTACAACAGTAGCACTGTTACTATTCCACCTGCAGCAGAGAGAGAGAGAGCGAGAGAAAGAGAGAGAGAGAGAGAGAGAGGCACACACACTCAAACACACATACGCACACGCACACGCACACACACTCACCTGAGGCGGTGCCAGGTCCAGGCTTGCCTGAGTTGAGCAGGCTAAGCTTGAATCCCAATAAAATATTTATGGGGGTGACCGCAGAAAAACTGATTGCTCATTCAAATGAGAGAGGAGGACAGAGGCAGGAAAGAGGAGAGAGGAGAGAGAAGCTGGAGAGTAGGAAAGAAGAGGGAGAGAGCAGAGGAGAGCGGATGGAAAGAGGAGAGAGGAGAGAGAAATAGAGAGGAGAGAGAGAAAGACAGATAAAATTAGGAGAGAGGATGGAGACAGGCAGGAGAGATGAGGGAGAGAGGAGGAAGAGAGGAGAGAGAGCAGGGAGAGAGGAGAGAGAGGAGGAAGGGAGAGAGAGGAGGGGGAGAGGAGGAATAGAAGAGGAAGAGATGAGGGAGAAAGGAGGAAGAGAGGAGAGAGAGGAGGGAGAGAGGAGTGAGAGAGGAGGGAGAGAGGAGGGAGAGGAGGGAGAGAGGAGAGAGAGGAGGAAGGGAGAGAGGAGGGAGAGGAGGGAGAGAGGAGAGAGAGGAGGGAGGGAGAGAGAGGAGGGGGAGAGAAGGGAGAGAGGAGGGAGAGATGAGGAAGAGAGGAGGGAGAGATGAGGGAGAGGAGGGAGAGAGGAGTGAGAGAGGAGGGAGAGAGGAGGGAGAGATGAGGGAGAGAGGAGGGAGAGAGGAGGGAGAGAGGCTGGAGAGAGTCAGGAGAGGGGGCTGAGTGAGCAGTCGTTCTCATCAAGGTTAGAATTAAAAACTACATAAATCAATAAAGGGGGATGGTAGTGCCATTGCTACGGTGCTACGCTGTTCAAACCTGAGACAGACATTCATCACATTACATTCATCCTGATCTGCATCCCAAATGACACCCTATTCCTTATGGGCCCTGGTCAAAGTAGTACACAATAAACGGAATAGGGTGCCATTTGGGACGAACAGCATTTGCATTCATACAGTACAGAACAGTACAGGATGCACACAGTGGGATATTTAGCACATAGTGGGATAGATAGGACTACATTAGCTGTGAAATGCTATCATCATTTCAAATTATAATGGTTTACACTTTTAATGTTGTACACTGGTAGGATATACTTAAGAACAGATGAAAATAATTCCACACAGGGAAAGAGAGTGGGAAAGAGAGGAAAGAGAGTGGGAGAGAGAGTGGGGAAAGAGAGGGGGGGAAAGAGAGGGGGGAGACGAGGGAGAGGCAGAGAGAGAGAGGAGGAGAGAGAGAGGAGGAGAGAGAGAGGGAGAGCGAGAGGGGGAGAGAGGGATAATTGAATTGACAGAGAGAGGAGGAGAGAGAGAGCGGGAGAGAGGGAGAATTGAATTGAGAGAGAGAGAGGAGGCTAGAGAGAGGGGGAGAGGGATAATTGAAGTGTGAGAGAGAGGAAGATTAGAGAGAGGGAGAGAGAGAGGAGGAGATAGAGAGAGAGGGGGAGAGAGAGGAGGAGAGAGAGAGGGGGAGGGGGATAATTGAATTGAGAGAGAGTAGGAGAGAGAGGGGGGAGAGAGGGAGAGGAGGAGGGATGTTAGTACCTGAGAGGCATAGTTGTGGCTGTCTGTACCACACACAGGGGAGGCAGCAGCCACAGGGCAAGGCTTACAGGTGTTCTCCTGAGGCTTCAGCTCTACAGGCTGTCTGCTTCTACAGAGGAAATATAGATGAGTTAACAGACAACGCCAACTTGCTTATCTATAATAACTACTGTAATGCAACTTCTACATTTACATTTTAGTCATTTAGCAGACGCTCTTATCCAGAGCCACTTACAGTTAGTGAGTGCATACATTAGTTTTTTCTTTTTTTCATACTGGCCCCCCATGGGAATCGAACCCACAACCCTGGCGTTGCTGCTCTACCAACTGAGCTACATCCCTGTCTCCATCCTCTCTCCTAATTTTCTCTGTCTTTCTCTCTCTCCTCTCTATTTCTCTCTCTCCATCCTCCTTCCATCTTCTCTCCTCTGCTCTCTCCCTCTTCTTTCCTACTCTCCAGCTTCTTTCTCCTCTCTCCTCTTTCCTGCCTCTGTCCTCCTCTCTCATTTGAATGAGCAATCTGTTTTAAAACACTATGTCAACTTGGCTTGGCTTGTTCACCTCCTCTACTGAACATTGGGGTTCATACTTAGTGAGCAGCACATCTGCTTCCAAAAACAAACCCCCATAGCTTCCTGTACTCTACATTAGCATTAGCATTAGCATTAGCAGGGCCTCTTACTTAATGATGCTGAGCAGGGTTAGCAGTTAGCACGGCTGTGTTCGTGCTTATAACCCTTTATTCCACACCACTGTCGCTCCCTCATCTCATCTCAAGGGTAGCTTCAAAAGATGAAGCTGTTTTATTGAGAAAGATAAATGCCTTGCTGTCACTGCATTTAGGGAATAATGTTTCAATCCGTTAAACGTCTTCTTCCGATTACATTTGCTCGACTACTATTTCTGTTTTTCATGAGAAGCTGATTATGATCCCAGAGATGGACAGCAGTGGGGCATTGTGTTGCCATGGCTACCGTGGTTGTTATGGTATTTATTATTGTGGCCCCATCCTTTAAATTAGGTTTTGAAGCCTGAGGTTCAGAAGCTAGGGTATCTATCAAATGTATTTCAATCTCATGCTTTGACTTAGATCAAATGTGTCATAAATAATAATAGCCCAAAGGTTAATCCGTAAAGATCATGTGTATCGTGTATCTAGGCTACTGGGCAAAGGGAGAATATTATTAACTATGTAGAATAACACCCAAGAGAGATACTCTACCTGCTTATTGTGTGTATGTGTGTGTGTGTGTGTGTGTGTGTGTGTGTGTGTATGTATGTGTGTGTGTGTGTGTGTGTGTGTTTGTGTGTGTGTGTGTGTGTGTGTGTGTGTGTGTGTGTATGTCTGATGCAGAACAAAACAGTATGAGGGAAGTGTCACATTTTGTTTGACTACTTTTTTATGGATGCATCCCAAATGGTAACCTATTCCCTACAAAGTGCACTACTTTTGAGGAGAGCCCTATGGTCAAAAGTAGTGCGCTATAAAGGAAATAGGGTGCCATTTGGGATGCATCCCATACCTTTTTAATTAATCATGGCACAGCAGGAGTGTTCTAGTTGAAATGACATCACTCTGGCCGTACTGACGTTGGCACGACGACAGGGATGTAATCAATAGTGCTGCTATTCAGAAGACATGCTGACAGATACCAGCTGTCAACGAAAACACCATGGAATATCCACACAGCAATCTGACAATGGGTGCATGGCTTTAAGCTCGCCTGGTGTCCCGGGTGAGCACAGTTTTCACTCTAGGACCAATGATATGCAGACTCCCTGGTGTCCCGGGTGAGCACAGTTTTCACTCTAGGACCAATGATATTCAGACTCCCTGGTGTCCCGGGTGAGCACAGTTTTCACTCTAGGACCAATGATATGCAGACTCCCTGGTGTGCCGGGTGAGCACAGTTTTTCTCTCCAGGACCAATGATATGCAGACTCCCCCCACCAGATGCCTCTGCCTGTGTATCTCTAAGTGATTGATTCATTGATTGATTGCCCACCTGTGCTCCAGCTTCTTCCGGTTGACATTGACACACATGGCTCTCTGGTAACCCTGGGCAACACAGATCTTGTGGCGGCTACACTTCACCTTCTGGCACGGATCCTTGGTGGTGTCCACAGCTGGAGGAGGAGGAGGAGGAGGAGGAGGAGGAGGAGGAGGAGGAGGAGGAGGACAAGGAGGAGGAGGAGGAGAAGGAGGAGGAGGAGGAGGAGGAGGAGGAGGAGGAGGAGGAGGAGGAGAGGAGGAGGAGGAGAGGAGGAGGAGGAGGAGGAGGAGGAGAAGGAGGAGGAGGAGGAGGAGGAGAAGGAGGAGGAGGAGGAGGAGGAGGAGGAGGAGGAGGAGGAGGAGGAGGAGGAGGAGGAGGAGGAGAAGGAGGAGGAGGAGGAGGAGGAGAAGGAGGAGGAGGAGGAGGAGGAGGAGGAGGAGGAGGAGGAGGAGGAGGAGGAGGAGAGGAGGAGGAGGAGGAGGAGGAGGAGGAGGAGGAGGAGGAGAGGAGGAGGAGGAGGAGGAGGAGGAGGAGGAGGAGGAGGAGGAGGAGGAGGAGGAGGAGGAGGAGGAGGAGGAGGAGGAGGAGGAGGAGGAGGAGGAGGAGGAGGAGGAGGAGGAGGAGGAGGAGGAGGAGGAGGAGGAGGAGGAGGAGGAGGAGGAGGAGGAGGAGGAGGAGGAGGAGGAGGAGGAGGAGGAGGAGGAGGAGGAGGAGGAGGAGGAGGAGGAGGAGGAGGAGGAGGAGGAGGAGGAGGAGGAGGAGGAGGAGGAGGAGAAGGAGGAGGAGGAGGAGGAGGAGGAGGAGGAGGAGGAGGAGGAGGAGGAGGAGGAGGAGGAGGAGGAGGAGGAGGAGGAGGAGAGGAGGAGGAGGAGGAGGAGGAGGAGGAGGAGGAGGAGGAGGAGGAGGAGGAGGAGGAGGAGGAGGAGAGGAGGAGGAGGAGGAGGAGGAGGAGGAGGAGAAGGAGGAGGAGGAGGAGGAGAGGAGGAGGAGGAGGAGGAGAGGAGGAGGAGGAGGAGGAGGAGGAGGAGGAGGAGGAGGAGGAGGAGGAGGAGGAGGAGGAGGAGGAGGAGGAGGAGGAGGAGGAGAAGGAGGAGGAGGAGGAGGAGGAGGAGGAAGACAAGGAGGAGAAGAAGAAGGAAATCAAAGTACATTTTCTGATCACATAAATTATTTTATAGCTTTTTAACCGCACCACCAGAGAAATGCAGACGGTACGGCACCCCGGTTTTAGTGGTTAAGGGCCTTGTTGAAGGGCACAACGGCTGTAGAGACACATAGCAGGTATGACACATAGCAGGTATGACACATAGCAGGTATGACACATAGCAGGTATGATACATAGCAGGTATGATACATAGCAGGTATGATACATAGCAGGTATGATACATAGCAGGTATGATACAGGTATGAAGTGGTAGGCCACACAAGCTCACAGAACAGGACTGCTGAGTGCTGAACACTACCAAGTTCCAAACTGCCTCTCGAAGCAACGTCAGCACAATAACTGTTCGTCGGGAGCGTCATGAAATGGGTTTCCATGGCCGAGCAGCCACAAACATGTCTAAGATCACCATGCTGGAGTGGGGTAAAGCTCGCCGCCATTGGACTCTAGAGCAGTGGAAACGCGTTCTCTGAAGTGATGAATCACACTTCACCATTTGGCAGTCCGACGGACTAATCTGGGTTTGGCGAATGGCAGGAGAACGCTACCTGCCCGAATGCATAGTGCCAACTGTAAAGTTTGGTGGAAGAGGAGGAATAATGGTCTGGGGCTGTTTTTCAGGGTTCGGGCTTGGCCCCTTAGTTCCAGTGAAGGGAAATCTTAACACTACAGCATACAATGACATTTTAGATGATTCTGTGCTTCCAACTTTGTGGCAACAGTTTGAGGAAGGCCATTTCCTGTTTTAGCATGACAATGCCCCCGTGCACAAAGCGAGGTCCAT
>CM062473.1:102553215-102591323 GCA_031479575.1 Coregonus ussuriensis | reverse complement strand
CGTGCAGTAAGACGTGTGGGAAGCTTGGCTACCAGTCCAGGGTTGTTCAGTGTATGCAGGCCCTCCACAACGGCACCAACCGGACGGTCCACACTAAGTACTGTACAGAGGACAGGCCTGAGACGAGGAAGGTCTGTATAACCCCTCTGCCTGCCCTGCGCAGTGGAGGACAGGGGCCTGGTCACAGGTGGGTCCCAGCATGGAGCTTCGCCACAGAGCATACTCTAGACAAGGGCCTGGTCACAGGGGGGGTCCCAGTTTGGAGCTCCGCCACAGAGCATACTCTAGACAAGGGCTTGGTCACAGGTGGGTCCCATCAAGGGCCTGGTCACAGGGGGGTCCCAGCATGGAGCTCCGCCACAGAGCCTACAGTACAGACAGTGTCCTGGTTATGGAGCTCAGCCACAGAGCATACTCTAGACGGGCCTGTTCTCATGGAGCTCTGTCACACAGCTTACAGTACTACTTATCAGGGTTGGGGTCATCTCCATTTCAATTCAATCAATGCTGGAATTGGAATTTCTGTTAACTAAAATAGAATTTAAGTTTTCTTTGTGAATTGACTGAATTGAATTGGAATGAACCTCAACCCTGGTATGGAACATCCTCCAGTCACCACACACTGAAGGACGTGAAGAGGATGGTTAGCGTATCCGGACCCCTCTAGCAGTCGTATTTTCGAATTTAAACACTTTTTCCTGTGTTGTTTACCAGGTTTCCTGGAAAGGGAAGTTGCTCGATCGATTTGTTTTAGAAATTGTGCTAGCTAACTGTTCTAGGGATTTCATGAGTTGTTTCTAAGAACTGTGAAGAGCCAGCCGCTTTGAGACTCGTCTGACCTGTTTTCTCTCTGTGTCTCTCCGTGTGCCCCCCCCCCCCCACAGTGTTCAGTAAGGTGTGGAGAGGGGATTCAACAGAGACAGGTTGTGTGTCGAGCCACAGACAACACCATCGGCCAGTGTGAGGGAGACAAGCCTGAAACTGTCCTCATCTGTAAACTGAGCCCGTGTCCAGGTACAGTACACACACACACACACACACACACACACACACACACACACACACACACACACACACACACAGACACACACACAGACACACACACACACAGATATAAGCCAATGGTGTGTAAGAACTGTTCCCTCCTGCTGTCCCTATAAGTGTCTAAGGACACCTTTGTAGCACTGTGTGTGTGTGTGTGTGTGTGTGTGTGTGTGTGTGTGTGTGTGTCTATAAATGCTTCTGAACAGTTGGGAAAGTCAATAGAATTCGACCCTCTTCTTCTCCATAATACCTGGGGGGGAATTGGGGGAATTGAGCTTTGTACCCGGTTATGTTTTCTGAGGAGTGACTTCCAGGAGTGAACACCCCCCATTTTGTTTTTTAGGGACTCCTTTATGAAGTTCTTAGAAAGCTATGATTACCTGCCATGTTGGAACACCTGCTGTGAGTTGGGGATATGGACCACACGATGGACATGTAACCACAATAGACAAATCCTACCACACACACCTCACATGGCGGGAAACAGTAACCCAACCATAGCAACAACGTACAACAACCTCACCATGGGGGATCCTCAAGGGGAAGCCATCCTCCAACACACACACCTCACCATGGGGGAACCACTGGGCCAAAGCCAACCTACATACAACCCTCACCATGTGGGAACCACTAGCAAACACTATACACACACCTCACCATGGGGGAACCACTTGCCAAACTACACGACACACACCCTCACCATGGGGGAACCACTAGCCAACACTACACACTACCTCACCATGGGGGAACACTAGCAACACTACACACACCTCACCATGGGGAAACCACTACCAACACTACACACACCTCACCATGGGGGAACCCACTAGCCAACACTACACACCACCTCACCATGGGGGAACCACTAGCCACACACTACACACTACCTCACCATGGGGGGAACCACTAGCCAACACTACCACACACCCTCACCATGGGGGGAACCACTACCAAACACACACCCGAAACCTCACCATTGGGGAACCAGTAGCCAACACTACACACACCTCACCATGGGGGAACCACTAGCCAACACTACACACACCTCACCATGGGAACCACTAGCCAACACTACAAACACCTCACCATAGGGGGAACCACTAGCCAACACTACAACATCCACCTCACATGGGGGAACCACTAGCCAACACTACACACACCTCACCATGGGGGAAAAACCACAAGCCAACACTACACACACCTCACCATGGGGAACCACTAGCCAACACTACACACACCACTCATCCATGGGGAACCACTAGCCAACACTACACACACCTCACCATGGGGGAACCCCAAAGTAGCCAACACTATTACACACCTCACTAAATACATGGGGGAACCACTAGCCAACACTACACACACCTCACCATGGGGGAACCACTAGCCAACACTACACACACACACCTCACCATGGGGGAACCACATAGCCAACACTACACACACCTCACCATGGGGAACCACTAGCCAACACTACACACACCTCACCGAATGGGGGAACCAACTAGCCAAACACTACACACACCTCACCACCATGGGGAACCACTAGCCAACACTATACACACACCTCACCATGGGGGAACCACTAGCCAACACTACACATGAACAATTTACCTCACCATGGGGGAACCACTAGCCAACACTTTTCAACACACACACCTCACCATTCTGGGAACCACTAGCCAACACTATACACGCACCTCACCATGGGGAACCACTGGGTGCTAGCCAACACTACACACACCTCACCATGGGGGAACACTAGCCAACACTTTATACATCACACCCTCACCATGGGGGAACCACTAGTCAAACTATACACACGCACCTCACCATGGGGGGAACCACTAGCCAACATCTACACTACACCTCACCATGGGGGAAAAACCACTAGCCAACACATCTACACACACCTCACCATGGGAACATAGCCAACACTACACACACCTCACCATGGGGAACCACTAGCCACTAACACTATACACACACCTCACCATGGGGGAACCACTAGCCAACAATCCTCACACACCTCCCCATGGGGGGAACCACTAGCCAACACTACACACACCTCACCATGGGGGAACCACTACCAACACTACACACACCTCTCACCATGGGGGGAACCACTACCAACACTACACACACCTCACCAATGGTTGGGAAAACCACTAGCCAACACTACACACACCTCACCATGGGGGAACCACTAGCCAACACTAACACACACCTCCTCCATGGGGGAACCACTAGCCAGAACACTACACACACACCTCACCATGGGGGAACCACTAGCCAACCACTAAACACACATCTCTCACCATGGGGGAACCACTAGCCAACACTATACCACACGCTCACCATGGGGGAACCACTAGCCAACACTACTCACACCCTCACCATGGGGGGAACCACTAGCCAACACTACAACACCTCACCCATGGGGGAACCACTAGCCCAACACTACAACACACCTCTCACCATGGGGGAACCACTAGCCAACACTACACCACACCTCACCATGGGGGAACCCACTAGCCAACACTACACACACCTCACCATGGGGGAACCAGCTAGCCAACACTACACCACACCTCACCATGGGGGAAACCACTAGACCAACACTACACACACACCTCCACCATGGGGGAACCACTAGCCAACACTACAACACCCTCACCATGGGGGAACAACCTAGCCAACACTACACACACCTCACCATGGGGGAACCACTAGCCAACACTACACACACCTCACCATGGGGAACCACTAGCCAACACTACACACACCTCACCATGGGGGAACCACTAAGCCAACCCACTACACATCACCTCACCATATGGGAACCACTAGCCAACACTACACACAACCTCACCATGGGGGAACCATTAGCCAACACTACATACACACACCTCACCCATGCAGGGGAACCACGTAGCTCCAACACTACACACACTCACCATGGGGGAACCACTAGCCAACACTACACACACCCACGCCCTCACCATGGCTGGAACATAGCCAACACTATACACACCTCACCATGGGGAACCATAGCCGGAACACTACACACACCTCACCATGGGGGAACCTAGCCAACACTCCACCTCACACTCACCATTGGGGAGGGGAACCACTAGCCAACACTACACACTCACCCTCACCATGGGGGAACACTAGCCAACACTACACCAAACACGCTCAACCATGGGGGGGAACCACTAGCCAAACACTACACACACCTCACCATGGGGGAACCACTAGCCAACATACTACACACCCACCTCACCATGGGGGAACCACCTAGCCAACACTACACACACCTCACCATGGGGAACCACTAGCCAACACTACACACACCATCACCATGGGGGAACCACTAGCCAACACGTCTACACACACCTCCACCAAATGGGGGGGAAAAAACCACTAGCCAACACAGATACACCTCACCATGGGGAACCACTAGCCAACACTATACACACCTCACCATGGGGGAGGGGAACCACTAGCCAACACTACCAACACACCTCACCATGGGGGAACCACTAGCCAACTAACTATCACACATCTCACCATGGGGAACCACTAGCCAACACTACAATACACACCTCACCATGGGGGAACCACTAGACCAACACTATCACACACCTCACCATGGGGAACCACTAGCCAACACTACACACACCTCACCATGGGGGAACCACTAGCCAACACTATACACACACTCTCACCATGGGGAACCACTAGCCAACACAACACACACCTCACCATGGGGGAACCACTAGCCAGAACACTATACACCTCACCATTGGGGAAACCACTAGCCCAAAACACTATACACACCTCACCATGGGGGATCCATAGACTAGCCAACACTACAAACACACCTCACCAGATGGAAGGGAAACAACTAGCCCAGAACCACTACCCTCCTCCTTGGTGGGCCAAAGCCGCACTATTAAACAAACACCTCACCATGGGGAACCACTAGCCAACACTACACTAACCTCACCATAGGGGGGAACCACTAGCCAACACTACACACACTCACCATGGGAACCACTAGCCAACACGAACACACACCTCACCAGGGGAACCACTAGCCTAACACTACACACACCTCACCATGGGGGAACCACTACCAACACTACACACACCTCATCCCCCAATGGGGGAACCACTAGCCAACACATACACCTCACCATGGGGGAACCACTAGCCAACACTACACACACCTCACCATGGGGGTTAACACTATACCAACACTACACACAAACTCACATGGGGGAACACTTGCCAACACTATCCACACACCATCACCATGTGGGGAACCACTAGCCAACACTACACACACCTCACCAATGGGGGAACTCACTAGCCAACACTAACACACACCTCACCGATGGGGGAACCACTAGCCAAACCAACTACACACACCTCAACCATGGTGGGAACCACATATGCCAACACTACCACACCTCACCCATGGGGGAACCACTAGCCTACACTACACAACACCTCACCATGGGGGAACCAACTAGCCCAACACTACAACACCTCACCATGGGGGGAACCACTAGCCAACATCTACACACACCTCACCATGGGGGAACCACTAGCCAACACTATACACACCTCACCATGGGGGAACCACTAGCCAACACTATACACACCTCACCATGGGGGAACCACTAGCCAACACTACACACACCTCACCATGGGGGAACCACTAGCCAACACTACACACACCTCACCATGGGGGAACCACTAGCCAACACTACACACACCTCACCATGGGGGAACCACTAGCCAACACTACACACACCTCACCATGGGGGAACCACTAGCCAACACTACACACACCTCACCATGGGGGAACCACTAGCCAACACTACACACACCTCACCATGGGGGAACCACTAGCCAACACTACACACACCTCACCATGGGGGAACCACTAGCCAACACTACACACACCTCACCATGGGGGAACCACTAGCCAACACTACACACACCTCACCATGGGGGAACCACTAGCCAACACTACACACACCTCACCATGGGGGAACCACTAGCCAACACTACACACACCTCACCATGGGGGAACCACTAGCCAACACTACACACACCTCACCATGGGGGAACCACTAGCCAACACTACACACACCTCACCATGGGGGAACCACTAGCCAACACTACACACACCTCACCATGGGGGAACCACTAGCCAACACTACACACACCTCACCATGGGGGAACCCACTAGCCAACACTACACACACCTCACCATGGGGGAACCACTAGCCAACACTACACACACCTCACCATGGGGGAACCACTAGCCAACACTACACACACCTCACCATGGGGGAACCACTAGCCAACACTACACACACCTCACCATGGGGGAACCACTAGCCAACACTACCTCACCTACATGGGGGAACCACTAGCCACACTACACACACCTCACTGGGGGAACCAGCTAGCCAACACTACACACACCTCACCATGGGGGAACCACTAGCCAACACTACACACACCTCACCATGGGGAACCACTAGCCAACACTATACACACCTCACCATGGGGGAACCACTAGCCAACACTACACACACCTCACCATGGGGGAACCACTAGCCAACACTATACACAACCTCACCATGGGGGAACCACTAGCCAACACTACACACACCTCACCATGGGGGGAACCACTAGCCAACACTATACACACACTCACCATGGGGGAACCACTAGCCAACACTACACACACCTCACCATGGGGGAACCACTAGCCAACACTACACACACCCTCACCATGGGGGAACCACTAGCCAACACTACACACACCTCACCATGGGGGAACCACTAGCCAACACTATACACACCTCACCATGGGGGAACCACTAGCCAACACTACACACACCTCACCATGGGGGAACCACTAGCCAACACTACACACACCTCACCATGGGGGAACCACTAGCCAACACTACACACACCTCACCATGGGGGAACCACTAGCCAACACTACACACACCTCACCATGGGGGAACCACTAGCCAACACTACACACACCTCACCATGGGGGAACCACTAGCCAACACTACACACACCTCACCATGGGGGAACCACTAGCCAACACTACACACACCTCACCATGGGGGAACCACTAGCCAACACTACACACACCTCACCATGGGGGAACCACTAGCCAACACTACACACACCTCACCATGGGGGAACCACTAGCCAACACTACACACACCTCACCATGGGGGAACCACTAGCCAACACTACACACACCTCACCATGGGGGAACCACTAGCCAACACTACACACACCTCACCATGGGGGAAGCCACTAGCCAACACTACACACACCTCACCATGGGGGAACCACTAGCCAACACTACACACACCTCACCATGGGGGAACCACTAGCCAACACTATACACACCTCACCATGGGGGAACCACTAGCCAACACTACACACACCTCACCATGGGGGAACCACTAGCCAACACTATACACACCTCACCATGGGGGAACCACTAGCCAACACTACACACACCTCACCCATGGGGGAACCACTAGCCAACACTACACACACCTCACCATGGGGGAACCACTAGCCAACACTACACACACCTCACCATGGGGGAACCACTAGCCAACACTACACACACCTCACCATGGGGGAACCACTAGCCAACACTACACACACCTCACCATGGGGGAACCACTAGCCAACACTACACACCTCACCATGGGGGAACCACTAGCCAACACTACACACACCTCACCATGGGGGAACCACTAGCCAACACTACACACACCTCACCATGGGGGAACCACTAGCCAACACTACACACACCTCACCATGGGGGAACCACTAGCCAACACTACACACACCTCACCATGGGGGAACCACTAGCCAACACTACACACACCTCACCATGGGGGAACCACTAGCCAACACTACACACACCTCACCATGGGGGAACCACTAGCCAACACTACACACACCTCACCATGGGGGAACCACTAGCCAACACTACACACACCTCACCATGGGGGAACCACTAGCCAACACTACACACACCTCACCATGGGGGAACCACTAGCCAACACTACACACACCTCACCATGGGGGAACCACTAGCCAACACTACACACACCTCACCATGGGGGAACCACTAGCCAACACTACACACACCTCACCATGGGGGGAACCACTAGCCAACACTACACACACCTCACCATGGGGGAACCACTAGCCAACACTACACACACCTCACCATGGGGGAACCACTAGCCAACACTACACACACCTCACCATGGGGGAACCACTAGCCAACACTACACACACCTCACCATGGGGGAACCACTAGCCAACACTACACACACCTCACCATGGGGGAACCACTAGCCAACACTACACACACCTCACCATGGGGGAACCACTAGCCAACACTACACACACCTCACCATGGGGGAACCACTAGCCAACACTACACACACCTCACCATGGGGGAACCACTAGCCAACACTACACACACCTCACCATGGGGGAACCACTAGCCAACACTACACACACCTCACCATGGGGGAACCACTAGCCAACACTACACACACCTCACCATGGGGGAACCACTAGCCAACACTACACACACCTCACCATGGGGGAACCACTAGCCAACACTACACACACCTCACCATGGGGGAACCACTAGCCAACACTACACACACCTCACCATGGGGGAACCACTAGCCAACACTACACACACCTCACCATGGGGGAACCACTAGCCAACACTACACACACCTCACCATGGGGGAACCACTAGCCAACACTACACACACCTCACCATGGGGGAACCACTAGCCAACACTACACACACCTCACCATGGGGGAACCACTAGCCAACACTACACACACCTCACCATGGGGGAACCACTAGCCAACACTACACACACCTCACCATGGGGGAACCACTAGCCAACACTACACACACCTCACCATGGGGGAACCACTAGCCAACACTACACACACCTCACCATGGGGGAACCACTAGCCAACACTACACACCTCACCATGGGGGAACCACTAGCCAACACTACACACACCTCACCATGGGGGAACCACTAGCCAACACTACACACACCTCACCATGGGGGAACCACTAGCCAACACTACACACACCTCACCATGGGGGAACCACTAGCCAACACTACACACACCTCACCATGGGGGAACCACTAGCCAACACTACACACACCTCACCATGGGGGAACCACTAGCCAACACTACACAACCTCACCATGGGGGAACCACTAGCCAACACTACACACACCTCACCATGGGGGAACCACTAGCCAACACTACACACACCTCACCATGGGGGAACCACTAGCCCAACACTACACACACTCACCATGGGGAACCACTAGCCAACACTACACACACCTTCACCATGGGGGAACCAGTAGCCAACACTACACACACCTCACCATGGGGGAACCACTAGCCAACACTACACACACCTCACCATGGGGGAACCACTAGCCAACACTACACACACCTCACCATGGGGGAACCACTAGCCAACACTACACACACCTCACCATGGGGGGAACCACTAGCCAGACACTACACACACCTCACCATGGGGGAACCACTAGCCAACACTACACACACCTCAACCATGGGGAACCACTAGCCAACACTACACACCTCACCATGGGGGAACCACTAGCCAACACTACTCACACCTCACCATGGGGGGAACCACTAGCCAACACTACAACACACCTCACCCATGGGGGAACCACTAGCCAACACTATCACACACCTCACCATGGGGGAACCACTAGCCAACACTACACACACCTCACCATGGGGGAACCACTAGCCAACACTACACACACCTCACCATGGGGGAACCACTAGCCAACACTACACACACCTCACCATGGGGGAACCACTAGCCAACACTAACACACCTCACCATGGGGGAACCACTAGCCAACACTACACACACCTCACCATGGGGGAACCACTAGCCAACACTACACACACCTCACCATGGGGGAACCACTAGCCAACACTACACACACCTCACCATGGGGGAACCACTAGCCAACACTATACACACCTCACCATGGGGGAACCACTAGCCAACACTACACACACCTCACCATGGGGGAACCACTAGCCAACACTACACACACCTCACCATGGGGGAACCACTAGCCAACACTACACACACCTCACCATGGGGGGAACCACTAGCCAACACTACACACACCTCACCATGGGGGAACCACTAGCCAACACTACACACACCTCACCATGGGGGAACCACTAGCCAACACTACACACACCTCACCATGGGGGGAACCACTAGCCAACACTACACACACCTCACCATGGGGGAACCACTAGCCAACACTACACACACCTCACCATGGGGGAACCACTAGCCAACACTACACACACCTCACCATGGGGGAACCACTAGCCAACACTACACACACCTCACCATGGGGGAACCACTAGCCAACACTACACACACCTCACCATGGGGGAACCACTAGCCAACACTACACACACCTCACCATGGGGGAACCACTAGCCAACACTACACACACCTCACCATGGGGGAACCACTAGCCAACACTACACACACCTCACCATGGGGGAACCACTAGCCAACACTACACAAACCTCACCATGGGGGAACCACTAGCCAACACTACACACACCTCACCATGGGGGAACCACTAGCCAACACTACACACACCTCACCATGGGGGAACCACTAGCCAACACTACACAAACCTCACCATGGGGGAACCACTAGCCAACACTACACACACCTCACCATGGGGGAACCACTAGCCAACACTACACAAACCTCACCATGGGGGAACCACTAGCCAACACTACACACACCTCACCATGGGGGAACCACTAGCCAACACTACACAAACCTCACCATGGGGGAACCACTAGCCAACACTACACACACCTCACCATGGGGGAACCACTAGCCAACACTACACAAACCTCACCATGGGGGAACCACTAGCCAACACTACACAAACCTCACCATGGGGGAACCAGTAGCCAACACTACACAAACCTCACCATGGGGGAACCACTAGCCAACACTACACAAACCTCACCATGGGGGAACCAGTAGCCAACACTACACACACCTCACCATGGGGGAACCAGTAGCCAACACTACACAACCTCACCATGGGGGAACCAGTAGCCAACACTACACAACCTCACCATGGGGGAACCAGTAGCCAACACTACACACACCTCACCATGGGGGAACCAGTAGCCAACACTATACACCTCACCATGGGGGAACCAGTAGCCAACACTACACAACCTCACCATGGGGGAACCAGTAGCCAACACTACACAAACCTCACCATGGGGGAACCAGTAGCCAACACTACACACACCTCACCATGGGGGAACCACTAGCCAACACTACACAAACCTCACCATGGGGGAACCAGTAGCCAACACTACACACCTCACCATGGGGGAACCAGTAGCCAACACTATACACCTCACCATGGGGGAACCAGTAGCCAACACTACACAAACCTCACCATGGGGGAACCAGTAGCCAACACTATACACCTCACCATGGGGGAACCAGTAGCCAACACTATACACCTCACCATGGGGGAACCAGTAGCCAACACTATACACCTCACCATGGGGGAACCAGTAGCCAACACTATACACCTCACCATGGGGGAACCAGTAGCCAACACTATACACCTCACCATGGGGGAACCAGTAGCCAACACTATACACCTCACCATGGGGGAACCAGTAGCCAACACTATACACCTCACCATGGGGGAACCAGTAGCCAACACTATACACCTCACCATGGGGGAACCAGTAGCCAACACTATACACCTCACCATGGGGGAACCAGTAGCCAACACTATACACCTCACCATGGGGGAACCAGTAGCCAACACTATACACCTCACCATGGGGGAACCAGTAGCCAACACTATACACCTCACCATGGGGGAACCAGTAGCCAACACTATACACCTCACCATGGGGGAACCAGTAGCCAACACTATACACCTCACCATGGGGGAACCAGTAGCCAACACTATACACCTCACCATGGGGGAACCAGTAGCCAACACTATACACCTCACCATGGGGGAACCAGTAGCCAACACTATACACCTCACCATGGGGGAACCAGTAGCCAACACTATACACCTCACCATGGGGGAACCAGTAGCCAACACTATACACCTCACCATGGGGGAACCAGTAGCCAACACTATACACCTCACCATGGGGGAACCAGTAGCCAACACTATACACCTCACCATGGGGGAACCAGTAGCCAACACTATACACCTCACCATGGGGGAACCAGTAGCCAACACTATACACCTCACCATGGGGGAACCAGTAGCCAACACTATACACCTCACCATGGGGGAACCAGTAGCCAACACTATACACCTCACCATGGGGGAACCAGTAGCCAACACTATACACCTCACCATGGGGGAACCAGTAGCCAACACTATACACCTCACCATGGGGGAACCAGTAGCCAACACTATACACCTCACCATGGGGGAACCAGTAGCCAACACTATACACCTCACCATGGGGGAACCAGTAGCCAACACTATACACCTCACCATGGGGGAACCAGTAGCCAACACTATACACCTCACCATGGGGGAACCAGTAGCCAACACTATACACCTCACCATGGGGGAACCAGTAGCCAACACTATACACCTCACCATGGGGGAACCAGTAGCCAACACTATACACCTCACCATGGGGGAACCAGTAGCCAACACTATACACCTCACCATGGGGGAACCAGTAGCCAACACTATACACCTCACCATGGGGGAACCAGTAGCCAACACTATACACCTCACCATGGGGGAACCAGTAGCCAACACTATACACCTCACCATGGGGGAACCAGTAGCCAACAATATACACCTCACCATGGGGGAACCAGTAGCCAACACTATACACCTCACCATGGGGGAACCAGTAGCCAACAATATACACCTCACCATGGGGGAACCAGTAGCCAACACTATACACCTCACCATGGGGGAACCAGTAGCCAACAATATACACCTCACCATGGGGGAACCAGTAGCCAACACTATACACCTCACCATGGGGGAACCAGTAGCCAACACTATACACCTCACCATGGGGGAACCAGTAGCCAACACTATACACCTCACCATGGGGGAACCAGTAGCCAACACTATACACCTCACCATGGGGGAACCAGTAGCCAACACTATACACCTCACCATGGGGGAACCAGTAGCCAACACTATACACCTCACCATGGGGGAACCAGTAGCCAACAATATACACCTCACCATGGGGGAACCAGTAGCCAACACTATACACCTCACCATGGGGGAACCAGTAGCCAACACTATACACCTCACCATGGGGGAACCAGTAGCCAACACTATACACCTCACCATGGGGGAACCAGTAGCCAACACTATACACCTCACCATGGGGGAACCAGTAGCCAACACTATACACCTCACCATGGGGGAACCAGTAGCCAACACTATACACCTCACCATGGGGGAACCAGTAGCCAACACTATACACCTCACCATGGGGGAACCAGTAGCCAACACTATACACCTCACCATGGGGGAACCAGTAGCCAACACTATACACCTCACCATGGGGGAACCAGTAGCCAACACTATACACCTCACCATGGGGGAACCAGTAGCCTAAATGTCCTATTTTCACACAAAACATGGTCTCACACAATACAACAAATTGTTGGTGTGGCCTCATAATGCTTTCTCTCAAAGGGCCAAGGAGGACCAGGGTGGGGAGATCTGTGTCTCTGTCTGTCTGTGTGTGTGTGTGTGTGTGTGTGTGTCTCTCTGTGTGTGTATCTGTCTGTGTGTGTGTGTGTGTCTGTATGTATGTGTGTGTCTGTGTCTCTGTCTGTGTGTGTGTGTCTCTGTGTGTGTGTTTCTGTAGTTTTCCAAAGGCGCTCTACAGAGGAGGATGAAAGGGGAGTTGTCCAAACATGAATGGGAGACATTCAGGAGAGGAGAGCAACAGGGGTTCTTAAGAGCTATGATTACCTGGGGAGTTAGGAACAGATGGCGCCTTGTGTTGTTGCTTTGTGTGAGACCATGTTTATGTCACATTAGGACACAGGCTACTGGTTCCCTTGTGTGTGTGTGTTGTATTGTTGGTTACTGACGTCCCGGTGCGAAGCGTAGCTGGGTCATGCAGCAAGACAATGATCCAAAACACACAATCAAGTCTACATGAAAATGGCAACAAAAAAAACTACACATTTGAAGTTTTGGAATAGCCTAGTCAAAGTCCAGACCTAATCCCAATTGAGATGTTGTGGCAGGACTTGAAACAAGCAGTTCATGCTTGAAAACCCATAAACTTCGCTGAGTTAAAGCAGTTCTGCATGCAAAAGTGGGCCAGAATTCCTCCACAGCGATGTGAGAGACTGATCAACAAGTACAGGAAGCATTTGGTTGCAGTCATTGCAGCTAATGGTGACACAACCAGTTATTGAGTGTAAGGGGGCAATTACTTTTTCACACAGGGGAATGGGTGTTGCATAACTTTGTTAATTAAATAAATAAAATAAGTATAATTTTTTTTGTTATTTGTAAACTCAGGTTCCCTTTATCTAATATGAGGTTTTGGTTGAAGATCTGATAACGTTCAGTATCAAAAATACACAAACACAGAGAAAATCAAAAAGGGGGGAAATATTTTTTCACGGCCCTGTATATATATATACAAACAGACTAAATATACCAAATATTTAACTAAATAAAGGATTTTAGAAATTCTTCCGTGACCCCATTTTCATATCAGCCGACCCCTAGTTCGGGAGCCGCTGCCATAGAAAATCACTTTTTGGTGCTATATGTAACCTTTCTTTGAAGGTACTATAAAGAACCATGCTCAAGGTTCTAAATAGAACATTTATGGTGCTAATGTTCTATGAAGAACCATTAATAAAAGGTTATATATAGCATCAAAAAAGGGTTCCACTATGGTTACAACCCATTTCTTATGGTTCTTTATAGAACCTTTATGGAGAATGGTTCTATAAAGAACCTTTGTCAATCTGAAAGGTTCTTTGTAGATCCTTTTGAAGAACCATACAGGGTTTTTTATTCTGGTCAGCCATATTATATTGTTCAAACTCCATGGGTGTTATTATTGTGTTCATTGACAAGTAGAATCAAGTGAGCTACCTCTGGAACAGCTGAGGGTCCCTGAGGAGAGAAGTGAGACCCAATGACTGATTTTAGTCATCTGTTCTCAATTGACATAAGGCCATACATGACTCCTTCACAAGACACCATCACTGGCCATTGTCATATATAATATATAATGGCATAACACAACAGATTAGATATCCTGACATGACACTCTCACTCACGGTTGCACAAAAAGAGCTGTGAACAAACCACGCCTCAAAATATTTTAATGAGCCGCCTCCCCTACATTTTAATGATCACTAAAAGAGGAAATAACCATTTTCTGAACTGCAAATAACCATTAAATAGATGGAAGGGCTATGTGAGTCATTATGGTTCCACATAGAACCAGTAGTGGAAAAAGTTGTCATACTTGAGTAAAAGTAAAGATACCTTAATAGAAAATGACTCAAGTAAAAGTGAAAGACACCCAGTTAAATACTACTTGAGTAAAAGTCTAAAAGTATTTGTTTTTAAATATACATAAGTATCAAAAGTAAATGTAATTGCTAAAATATACTTAAGTATCAAAGTAAAAGTATAAATCATTTCAAATACCTTATATTAAGCAAAGCAGACGGCACCATTTTCTTGTTTTTAACATTTACGGATAGCCAGGAGCACACTCCAACATTTACAAACAATGCATGTTTGTTTAGTGAGTCCGCCAGATCAGAGGCAGTAGGGATGACCACGTGTTCTCTTGATAAGTGCGGGAATTTGACCATTTTCCTGTCCTGCTAAGCTTTCAAAATCTAACGAGTACTTTTGGGTGTCAGGGAAAATGTATGGAGTAAAAAGTACATTATTTTATTTAGGAATGCAGTGAAGTAAAAGTACTTTACCATTTATATTTTTGACTAAAGTACAAATACCCCAAAAAACTACCTAAAAGTATGTTTACACCACTGTTGGCAACATACATGTAACTGCCAGAATAAAGGAAACACTTGAGTAAATGAGGGATACAAAGTATATTGAAAGCAGGTGCTTCCACATACGGTAGGTGTGGTTCCTGAGTTATTTAAACAATTAACATCCCATCATGCTTAGGGTCATGTATAAAAATGCTGTGCACGCCATTATTTTGGCTACCATGGCCAATCACAATGATTGGTGATTGACAGGTCTGAAGGCCATTCAAGGTTGAGAAGGCCAGCCTATTTTACAGCCGCCCCTGGATTTCCTGTGGAAATCCACACAACTACTTAAGTAGTACTTTAAAGTATTTTTACTTAAGTACTTTACATCACTGCATAGAACCACCACCCTTCCCAAAGTAACTTTCCCAAAATGTCCAGGATGTCCAGAAATCCCAGTTGGTACATTACTAGAACAAGGAAGGAAAAAGCAGGAAATCTGGAATCCTCCAACCTGGATTTCTGGAAAACCAATGAAAACCTGAAAGTCCCACCATGTAATAATCTGTAAAGTTTGCCCTCTCTCATCTTCTGGTAAAAACAGGACAGTCATCGCTGCCCCCTTTCAATATAGAAGCGATGGAGAATTCAACGACAAAGACGGAGGGTGTACATCAGATTGTTCCTGAGAATCCCGTCCACAAAATCTCCTCCAGTAAGTGAGCATGGGATGCTTCTATTGTATTTTATTGGATACTAGTCTATTTTATTCTTAGCGGCTTACCATTTTAAACATCTGATTGTTCCTTGACTAGCACCATTTATTGTTGCTGTCGATAATTCTAATGTTATAACTTCTAATAGTAACTGTATCCACTGGTTAAATGGGAGAGAGTGAGGTGGTCGCCATCTTAGAGTCAACCATTCTTTTGCAGTAGTGCTGCCTGCCAGCAGTAATCTTCTCTGATTGAGCGATTCAAGGGGCTATCATCGTTGCGTAACATAATAGATGGAAAGCATTGAATATTTAAATTCACGTACTTCGAATATATATATATATTTTTCATTGCCCAAAAGCATTTAACTGCAGGGCACTCCCACATCATATGAATGAATGTGTCTACCTGATTTAGGGGACACAGTGAACAGTTGGGAGTTGGGGCCAATTTCATCGTAAAACGGTGAAAGTCTGTGAATAAACTTAACATGTATAAGTTGGTGGTTTGGATTACGGAATGCCAAGGTCATATTTTTCCATATTCTGTTCCAGTTAAAGGGTGGTTCAGATTCAGTTAGATCTGTGGACCATACTTTTTTTAATGGCTAGCTCAGAATATGAGCTTTCCAAAAGTTGTTTATATATTATAGAGATCAGTCCTTTCAAGAGCCCAGATCATTTATTTATAAATCCCATCGTTGGATGTTTCGGCAGTTGGGTTTCCCAAGGGACTCCATAGGCCAGCATAGTTGTAAATATATTTACAAAACATGTTGCCTTGGAATGTTCCCAAACCATTAATGTCCATGGTATCGGTAAGGGTACGGATTCCACATTTGGACCATTGGGGGTCAAAAGGTCGCCCTCCAGATTTGCAAGGCATTATTATGAAATATTGGAGTATGGACATGCCATTTTGATTCCCAGTTACATTGTTTTTCAAATAGAAATTGTGCGAGCAATAATAGGACTAAAACATAGTTGACATTGTTTAAAGGGATATATCAGTGAAGACCACCTCTTCCAGGGCAATAGGAGACAGGGTGGAGAAGAATCATGTCTAAACCAATTTTGGATGGGGTGAAATGCTAGTGCCTGGAAATACCACTTAAGCTCTGGTACAGGTAGTCCTCCTACATATTTCCCTCTTTGTAAATGTGTTAATTTTATCCGGGATCGTTCACCTTGCCGTGTACATTTTTAAACCATACTATGACTTTCTGCCCAATAGCCAGAGCCATGGGAAGCATTGAACTACAGAAATTCAGCCACAAATGGGATATTATTCCATTTACTGAGGTCGGATTTAATTGATTTGAGCATTCTGTTAAAGTTTCTGGCAATGGTTTTATCTAAAGAATGAACTACACTGTGTATACAAACCATTAGGAACACCTGCTCTTTCCATGACATAGACTGACCAGGTAAATCCAGGTGAAAGCTATGACCCCTTATTGATGTCACTTGTTAAATCCACTTCAATCAGTGTAGATGAAGGGGAGGAGACAGGTTAAAGAAGGATTTTTAAGCCTTGAGACAATTGAGACATGGATTGTGTATGTGTGCCATTCAGAGGGTGAATGGGCAAGACAAAATATTTGAGTGCCATTAAACAGGGTATGGTAGTAGGTGCTGGGCACACTGGTTTGAGTGTGTCAAGAACTGCAACGCTGCTGGGTTTTTCACACTCAACAGTTTTCCGTGTGTATCAAGAATGGTCCACCCACCCAAAGGACATCCAGCTAACTTGACATAACTGTGGGAAGCATTGGAGTCAAGACGGGCCAGCATCCCTGTGGAACGCTTTTGACACCTTGTAGTTTCCATACCCCGACGAATTGAGGCTGTTCTGAGGGCAAAAGGGGGTGAAACTCAGTATTAGGAAGGTGTTCTATGCCCTTTTGAGTTCATAGAGAGATTTGGGCTCGCAGCGAGGTGGCTTCCTCTGTTGAGAGAAGAGGTGTTCTTTATTCTTTTTAGAAAGGACTTAGTCTGACTTGGTGTGGATTTACAATCGGAGGTGTACCGTTCTTTATAAAAGCAGGAGAATCTTTGATTGATTAATTTGGGTTCTGATAGTAATTCCCCTGTTTCAGTTTTAATAGTTGCTGTATCAGCTAATTGATCGTTACTGCGTAGCTTGTTGGCCAGTAAACAACGGGACCATGGAAGTAATGGTTGCCTTACTCGATGGATCGCAAATTCTGCTCTCAGTCTTGTCAATAAATTAACTTCTGTCTTATATCATAATATGCCATTTAGCAGACGCTTTTATCCAAAGCGACTTATAGTCATGTGTGCATACGCAGGTTTTTTTTACGTAGCGGTGGTCCCCGGAATCGAACACACTACCCTGGCGTTGCAAAGCCCCATGCTCTACCAACTGAGCTAAAAAGGACCTTGATTTTGGAAAGAGTAATAGCTATCTGGTCTGAAAACAGTGTTTGTTGAGAACACTCTAACACAGTTAACATTTCAAATTATGATACCTTCTTTAATTGTGATTTATTCAACACAGATGCAAATGCAGTTATTAAATTTTTTTAATCCTTTGCTGGCATCCCATAGAATCCGGGGGTCATCGACTGAATTTTTATTGATCATTCTGAATTATTTTAGTTTAATTTCAACTTGATCACAGAATATAGGTTTATGTAGTAATGAAACGTTGAAACACCATCTTGTGGCTCTTTTAGGAGATGCAGAAATCTGAAGTAGGCAGTAGTAAGTGTGGTGGTCAGACAAGCTCATATGTCGAATTTCTATTTTCTTGATGAAAGAAATGAGATGTGTAGATAATGGTATGAAATCAATTAGTGAAACAAAAAAACAGGACCCACAAGGAAACCCAGCCATTGGTCGTTCCCCATCCAGGTCATGGAGTCACTTCTCTGTCACATTGGCCACTGTCTCCAAACTTTCCACTTCAGTTGAGTAGGTATCCACAGCAGTGCAAGAGATTCATTTATCGGTTTTAATTGCAAGTCAAAGGCAGAGGTAATGTCCTCACGAACAATCTCTCGGATAGTATTGGCCAACTATTTCGGTTGTCAGGTGTTTTAATAAACATCTTTATTTTGCATTCAAGCCTCAGTTTTGGATTTATTCATTATTTCGACAGTGTGTGTGTGACAATATTCAGTAGTAAGGACCTTAAAAGAGCGCAGATGGCCTCTTATCATTCATGGGTGTTGAGAAACGCCATGTTCCCACAGGTGAATTATGAACAGACAGAATATGCCAGCTACTGGAGAGAAGTAGACCTGCTATTGTTCCTTGTAATACAGAGAATAGCCCTCACCTTAATGTGATGTTATATGTAATACACATTTATTTGAAAATAAGTCAGTTAATTCATAGTTATTTTGCAAAAGAAAAGCCACGAGAAAGACACAAGTTTTCAGTGAATGCCAACGGAACGGGATACGGTTGAAGAGGTTGCTAGGTGTTGGGTTAAGGTCACTACAGCGTGAGGAGAGAGCGGTAATGTCTACGTGTCTGTTCTGACTGTGTTATGCTCTCACCCCACAGATGAGCCATGTCTTGGGGACAAGTCTATATTCTGCCAGATGGAGGTCCTAGCCCGCTACTGTTCCATCCCTGGCTACAACAAGCTGTGCTGTGAATCCTGCAACAAGAAGGAAGGCTTCACCACCCTCTTCTCTCCATCCCCAGACCTCCACAAGACTGGAGAATCCTCAGACTCTGAGACTGGCCCAGACCAGGAGACCTCCACCCAGCCTAACCCCACCGCCTCCACCACCCTACCATCAGACACCCCGCTCCCCCCCACCACTACCCAGAGCCCACCCCGAACCACTAAGACCCCTAGACGGCCTCGCTCCACTGCCCAGGGCCTGACCACCTCACCGTCGGCGGGTGCGGTCCCTCCCAAGGGTCCTTCCTTGGGGGTCGGGGATGGAGACTCGGTCCCTGTGCTCCCTTCTCTACCTCCAGGTCCCAGCCTGCCTCTCCGGCCCCGGCTCCGGCCCAACGCTTCTCCAGACTCCAATGGAGACCCTGCTTTATCACCATCTAAAGAGCACAGCAGTCCAAACAACCGCTCTTTAGGCCAAGCCGCCGGCCCCGGCCCTGAACCCAGGCCTGCTGGAGCTGTGGCTGGCGTGGCTGCTGCCAGGTCAAGAAGGGAGGATGTAGGATCAGAGAGGGACTCAGCTCACAGAACCAGAACAACCAGAACCACCATGTCCCATGTGGTGACATGATCCCTGACTTATCCTGTGACTTGCTGCTCAGTAATATGGTCCACCATGACTTCCGTCAGCTCAACGTTATTACAACGTTGTTACAGCATTACAGTGTTACAGCGTTACAATGTTACAATATGACAATGTTACAATGTGACAACTTTATTACAACGTTACAACATTATTACAACCATCTGAGGGATTATCCTGGACTGGACTCTCAACCGATTGCTGCAAGAATAAATTAACATGCCAGTGGACTTAGACCAGTAATGGTTACCTCATCGAACCAGCAGAGCGATCTCTATGCATTTGCACTGCATCACTCAGCCCTCTCTGCTTCAGTTAAGAAATGGAAGAAAAACAAGAAAATAAAAAGGTGCTGGGACTAAAATGACTACAAGACATGTTAAACAATGTGACGACTGCATTGGCTGCCATTACTTCCTAATCTGTGTACATGTTAAACAATGTGACAACTGCATTGCTACCATTACTTCCTGATCTGTGTACAGTTGTGCAAACATATTTTGAAAGTGCATCAGAACTACTTATTGAACTTAATATTGTGAAGATATTTTGTGGCACGGACAAAAACCTTTACTTTGGGGGCTGTCACAAGTTGTAGTGATGATGTCACAAGTCTTGGTGATTTCACAAATCTTGGTGAGGATGTCACAGGTATTGGAGATAATGTTGCAAAGTCTTGGTGATAATGTCGCAAAGTCTTGGTGATGATGTCACAATGTATTGGTGATGATGTCGCAAAGTCTTGGTGATGATGTCACAATGTATTGGTGATGATGTCGCAAAGTCTTGGTGACGATGCCACAATGTATTGGTGATAATGTCGCAAAGTCTTGGTGATGATGTCACAATGTATTGGTGATGATGTCGCAAAGTCTTGGTGATGATGTCACAATGTATTGGTGATGATGTCGCAAAGTCTTGGTGACGATGCCACAATGTATTGGTGATGATGTCGCAAAGTCTTGGTGATGATGTTGCAAAGTCTTGGTGATGATGTCACTTCCTCCAGGGAGCTTTGTAACCTCTCCCCATTGGTGCTCTTATTGTTGATGTGCTTCCCAAACAACCATTTACAAGAGATTGACCTCAGAGGTCATCAAAAGGTCAACAGGTCAAGTCTGTTTGCAAAGCCAACCCCACTGTAGCATGCACATTGCCTTTGTGGAAAAACTCACATATGCTTTAAAAGATAAAAAGAAAAAACATTATTGATATTTTTTTGATATATTTTTCAAGTAATTTTGTATATAGTGTAAATTTCAGCAGCATATTATTATCTAAGAAACTAACAGCCAGCCAACGGAATGTAAAGTATGATGACGTCATTGAGAAGTTAAGAGAGAATGCTGTAAGTCTGCAGAGCGGTTGGTCTGATGTCACGCTGTTTCAAGTTGTGCATTACCTCATTCCTGTCTTGCAGTTCAGAACATCCTTATGTGTATTGTATAGTTCTTGTATATACATGAATGAAAAGCTTTAAATGTTAATATTTATTAAATGTTTAAATGGTAGGGAGAAATAATGTTTGAAAGAAGAATGTAAAAGTTCTTTTTTTTGCATCGTCCTGGTCCGAGTCGAGAGCTAATTAGCTGGTGGGAAAGCTCATTCAGATTAGGACAATACCCTGTGGTTCAAAATCTTTTTTCCTTTGTTCAACCTTTTTTTTAAATACTAACAGCAGGATTCAGTTCATACCCAGACAACATCTTAAAGGGACAATCTGCAGTAGCTACATCCATTTTTTTAGACTTCTAAATATTGATGATGTATACCCATTGATTCTTGAAGAATATAACTTACAGTTGCCTCATTAGCTTAGTTCAACTTTCGTACCCCATCAGAACTCAAAATACACTGAGTGTACAAAACATTAGGAACACCTTCCTAACATTGAGTTGCATCATCTTTTGCCCTCAGAACAGCCTCAATTCGTCGTGGGCGTGGACCCTACAAGGTGTCAAAAGCGTTCCACAGGGATGCTGGCCCATGTTGACTCCAATGCTTCCCACAGTTGTGTCAAGATGGCTGGATGTCCTTTGGGTGGTGGACCATTCTTGATACACACGGGAAACTGTTAAATGTGAAAAGCCCAGCAGCGTTGCAGTTCTTGACACACTCAAACCAGTGCGCCTGACACCTACAACCATACCCCGTTCAAAGGCACTTACATATTTTGTCTTACCCATTCACCCTCTGAATGGCACACATACACAATCCATGTCTCAGTTGTCTCAAGGCTTAAAAATCCTTCTTTAACCTGTCTCCTCCCCTTCATCTACACTGATTGAAGTGGATTTAACAAGTGACATCAATAAGGGGATCATAGCTTTCACCTGGATTCACCTGGTCAGTCTGTCATGGAAAGAGGTGTTCCTAATGTTTTGTACACTCAGTGTATAAGCTTGTCTTAACTATTTAGTTTGTAAACAATGTCCATGTAAACAAACACTGTACAGCCTGAAACATGGGCAAACTATCATTGTGATACAGTGTCATGGATGGTCAGTCCTTGTATCCACAGCTCTGTCTATGAATTTGAAAGTGGTCACATTTCTCCCTCAGCTGTTTACCATATCAGTGGCGGGGTGTCTCCTTTGTAATTGTTCGAACTGCAGATTGCCGCTTAAATGCATCTGTATTTACTCAGTATGGATGGATGTCCTGGTGTTAAAGTAATGAAGCCTTGAGAAACCTTATTCAGACATAACTGGCATGGCTCCTTCTGAAACCTTATTCAGACATAACTGGCATAACTCCTTCTGAAACCTTATTCAGACATTTACATTTTACATTTTAGTCATTTAGCAGACGCTCTTATCCAGAGCGACTTACAGTTAGTGAATACATATATATATTTTTTATACTGGCCCCCCGTGGGAAACGAACCCACAACCCTGGCGTTGCAAACGCCATGCTCTATCAACTGAGCTACATCCCTGCCGGCCATTCCCTCCCCTGGGCCAATTGTGCGCCGCCCATGACTGGCATGGCAAGACACACTGTGATCTGATTGTGTTCAGATCTTCCTGACCACCTCCAGATCTAGCCAGGGATCCATTGTGTTTGGATATCTTCTTACAAGTTTAGACAGATCTGTACAGTGAAACCATTTACATTATCCTTATCCCACCCTCTAAAATCATTGACAGGTGGCCCCATTGACTTGTGCCAATCATTTGTGTCTTAAAATAAATACATCAATATTGTTTTTGAAGGACTAGCTGTGAGAGAAAAAAATTCTGACAGGGAGGGACCAGGAAATGAGGTCACAATGCAGACACAGTGGGCGGATAAGAGAACCCATTTTAATACCGTGTGTAGGCACTTCTCATAAAATATCACAATCAGAATGTGGACAATATCAGGACACATGACATGTTACCACTAGGTATTAACGGAGATTCTGAATGATGATGGTGACGTGTTGTCGTGTGGAGTATCGTGTTATTGGAAGACCGGGGGGGGGGTACCAATTCAAGACCATGATATTAATTTTGTCAAATCACCACCATAATAATAGTTCAAAATGTCCAGTATTTCTGTGTTCATATTTCAGAACATATGGATTCTTTAGACATTCAGATTAGTGAAAAAAATGCATGCCGAGGGAAAATAGAGCCACTCTACAAATTATTACTAACCCAAACACAGTGGGGAACAATGGGCCTTCTACGCCTTCAGAGAAGGGCTAAGAATTGATAAAATAATGATTCTAATAATTTTATAATTATAATAATATTATTTTCAATGATGTTCTGATTTAATCTCTTCAGTTTTTGTTGGAATGGAAAGGGTTAACACTGAAGAGGATAAAAGAGTCTGCTAAATGGCATATAAGAGGAAAAAAAGATCCAATCAGATCTAGCTAGCTAAATCAGCCATTGGCTAGGCCATCAGAAGCAAGATAAAGGCATCTGCTATTCAACTGTATTAGGGCAACATTTTGGAGTGACAGTGGAATCAACCAATCACATTTTGACTTAATGAGTGGGACCGTTTTTACCACAAGTTATTTTCAAAGAGATGGCTAACAACAGCAAGCACGCTGCAATAAAAAACAGTTCCACTCACCAGATGATGATCATTTGAAACTTAACTTGTTAAAAGTTATTCTTGAAAAGGGAGAAGCTAACAAATTAGCAACAACATCCTCTTTGATAACAGCTGCTGTAGCCGCTGACAACGAAAGCTAGCTAGATAGCTAGACCGTGGGAAAACTACTGCTTGCTATTGCGCAGTGACATGTTAGCCTTCAAGAAGGCAGACATTTCCATACGTTCGCATTTTAAGTGGAACTGACAGCATTTTAGCAACATTAAATCTTATTACATTTTTATTTAACCTTTATTTAACTTTTTATTTATTTATTTTTATTTCACCTTTATTTAACCAGGTAAGCCAGTTGAGAACAAGTTCTCATTTACAATTGCGACCTGGCCAAGATAAAGCAAAGCAGTGCGATAAAAACAACAACACAGAGTTACATATGGGGTAAAACAAAACAATAAAGTCCAAAATACAACAGAAAATATATATACAGTGTGTGCAAATGTAGCAAGTTATGGAGGTAAGGCAAAAAATAGGCTATAGTGCAAAATAATTACAATTAGTATTAACACTGGAATTATAGATGTGCAAGAGATGATGTGCAAATAGAGATACTGGGGTGCAAATGAGCAAAAATAAATAACAATATAGGGATGAGGTAGTTGGGTGGGCTAATTTCAGATGGGCTGTGTACAGGTGCAGTGATCGGTAAGGTGCTCTGACAACTGATGCTTAAAGTTAGTGAGGGAGATAAAAGAGTCTCCAGCTTCAGAGATTTTTGCAATTCGTTCCAGTCATTGGCAGCAGAGAACTGGAAGGAATGGCGGCCAAAGGAGGTGTTGGCTTTGGGGATGACCAGTGAGATATACCCGCTGGAGGGCATACTACGGGTGGGTGTTGCTATGGTGACCAATGAGCTAAGATAAAGCGGGGATTTGCCTAGCAGTGATTTATAGATGACCTGGAGCCAGTGGTTTTGGCGACGAATAGTAGGCAAGTCAGTTAAGAACAAATTCTTATTTACAATGACGGCCTACACCGGCCAAACCCGGACGACGCTGGGCCAAATTCTGTTCATGTACACCCCCCAGGAAGAATATGACACTTAAAAAAAATCTGACAAGCGACCACTTAGATATGGTAATTTCCAAGTTTTCATAAATTCTTAGAATGTTTGGGAATTACATATACTAATGCATTTGTGAAAATTCTATAGCAGTATAGAGTGAGAAAGCGGCTGTGCGTTTGGACAATTAATAGACACTGCAGTAAATAAAACCTAATAAAAACATGTCTTGTCCAGGACCAGAGTCTACACACAGACTGGTGCACTATAGCGAATCAGAGCTACAGAAGACCTTTATACAAACAAACCATTTGTCACATGGGCCTGCCATCATTCACTTTGAACTGGACTGTGTGTTTACAGGAAGTTGCAACAGCGCGACTTTAGATCATTAGAATGCATTCGCCAAAAAATACACCTGAATGGATTTCTGCAAATATGTAAACACCATGGGAGTCCTCTTACATTTGGGAACTTTACAGTCAAATTGATCAAACAACCATGAAAAGGTAAGCTCTCTCTCCCTCAGTTTTGCACATCAACAACAAGATCAACAACTAATGCTAGCCAGCGCAAGATGAGCTAAAATCTAACGAAGGAACATTTAGATAAACCCAGCTAGTTGGCCGTCAAAATTGCACTTGTGGTGTATTAACATTATGACTGTTTTGGAACAAAGAATGTTGTTTTATGATCTTAGTTCAAATGTGGCGTTTGGAGGGTGACGCCCCAGGGGAGACTGGTGATTGGCCAGAAGAGGGAGCTACCCACATCTTGGGAGGTTATATATAAGGGGGGAACAACGACGGAGGGGCAGATAGCATCAAGATTTATTTGGAACTGCTTCTCCGGATCTCCGCGGGTCTGTGAACTTATGCTGTAACCTCGTGGTTTTAATAAAGGCCTTTGAACACGATACAGCCTAAGCAGACTCCTTGATTGACGGTAACACCTACGAATAACCGACACTACACACTGATAAACGATGGGGAATTGTAGCCCCCTCGTGCTTCTGCAGCTTGCCTGCCAATGAATGCTTGTCCCAACCAAGCACCCAAGCTAACTGGCTAAAGATGCATCTCTAGCTGTGTATATCCACCGAAAAACGAAATGAGGGGAAAAAGTCAGTCACTCACCCACTCCTCCAATGGCATGACATGACATCCTCCTAGCAGCTAGCTAGCTATCTAGCTAGCTAACTCTAGGCTCTGTGTTTTTAGCTTGCTACATAAATAGATACGCTAGCCTATTAGCCACATTACAACTCACTTGTGATCGTTGCCCTTGCTAGTTTGATTGTATTAACATTCCCAGCCTTAGTTACATTAGTCCGTTTTTGTCTAGAAATGTATTGGTGAATTATATTATACATGTATTGAACTGCATCCATCTATTCTGCCAACAATGCCTTAGTGTATGCCATGGAACGTTGAGTCGAAAATAACCTATTTTTAAAACCTCTTAAGAAGTTGGTTTTGTGGCATAAACTGGGAATTTGTGACTAAAATTATGATTGTCTCATATCTGCAAAGTAGTTAAAACGCTGTCAGTTCCACTTTAAACTTTAGGTCACAGGTTACTTTGTGTGCTAAAAGTGAAATGCTCTTTTGCAAAGGGAAGTAGTAGGTGTACATTTCGATTGGGAAATGCTTAATGGTTGTGTTTTTGTATTCTTATGATTGGGATATACTGGCTTATTATGTCTGAGTTTATGGACTGCTTATCCTTTAACATCATGCTGTGTGACTGCTTATCCTTTAACATCATGCTGTGTGACTGCTTATCCTTTAACATCATGCTGTGTGACTGTTTATCCTTTAACATCATGTTGTGTGACTGCTTATCCTTTAACATCATGATGTGTGACTGCTTATCCTTTAACATCATGCTGTGTGACTGCTTATCCTTTAACATCCTGCTGTGTGACTGCTTATCCTTTAACATCCTGCTGTGTGACTGCTTATCCTTTAACATCATGCTGTGTGACTGCTTATCCTTTAACATCCTGCTGTGTGTGACTGCTTATCCTTTAACATCCTGCTGTGTGTGGCTGCTTATCCTTTAACATCATGCTGTGTGACTGCTTATCCTTTAACATCCTGCTGTGTGACTGCTTATCCTTTAACATCATGCTGTGTGACTGCTTATCCTTTAACATCATGCTGTGTGACTGCTTATCCTTTAACATCATGCTGTGTGACTGCTTATCCTTTAACATCCTGCTGTGTATGACTGCTTATCCTTTAACATCCTGCTGTGTGACTGCTTATCCTTTAACATCCTGCTGTGTGACTGCTTATCCTTTAACATCCTGCTGTGTGTGACTGCTTATCCTTTAACATCCTGCTGTGTGACTGCTTATCCTTTAACATCCTGCTGTGTGTGACTGTTTATCCTTTAACATCCTGCTGTGTGTGACTGTTTATCCTTTAACATCCTGCTGTGTGTGACTGCTTATCCTTTAACATCCTGCTGTGTGTGACTGCTTATCCTTTAACATCATGCTGTGTGACTGCTTATCCTTTAACATCCTGCTGTGTGACTGCTTATCCTTTAACATTATGCTGTGTGACTGCTTATCCTTTAACATCCTGCTGTGTGTGACTGCTTATCCTTTAACATCATGCTGTGTGACTGCTTATCCTTTAACATCATGCTGTGTGACTGCTTATCCTTTAACATCCTGCTGTGTGACTGCTTATCCTTTAACATCCTGCTGTGTGACTGCTTATCCTTTAACATCCTGCTGTGTGTGACTGCTTATCCTTTAACATCCTGCTGTGTGTGACTGCTTATCCTTTAACATCCTGCTGTGTGTGACTGCTTATCCTTTAACATCATGCTGTGTGACTGCTTATCCTTTAACATCCTGCTGTGTGACTGCTTATCCTTTAACATCCTGCTGTGTGACTGCTTATCCTTTAACATCCTGCTGTGTGACTGCTTATCCTTTAACATCCTGCTGTGTGTGACTGCTTATCCTTTAACATCCTGCTGTGTGACTGCTTATCCTTTAACATCCTGCTGTGTGTGACTGCTTATCCTTTAACATCCTGCTGTGTGTGACTGCTTATCCTTTAACATCCTGCTGTGTGTGACTGCTTATCCTTTAACATCCTGCTGTGTGACTGTTTATCCTTTAACATCATGCTGTGTGTGACTGCTTATCCTTTAACATCCTGCTGTGTGACTGCTTATCCTTTAACATCCTGCTGTGTGTGACTGCTTATCCTTTAACATCCTTCTGTGTGTGACTGCTTATCCTTTAACATCCTGCTGTGTGTGACTGCTTATCCTTTAACATCATGCTGTGTGACTGCTTATCCTTTAACATCATGCTGTGTGACTGCTTATCCTTTAACATCATGCTGTGTGACTGCTTATCCTTTAACATCCCGCTGTGTGACTGCTTATCCTTTAACATCCTGCTGTGTGACTGCTTATCCTTTAACATCCTGCTGTGTGTGACTGCTTATCCTTTAACATCCTGCTGTGTGACTGCTTATCCTTTAACATCATGCTGTGTGACTGCTTATCCTTTAACATCATGCTGTGTGTGACTGCTTATCCTTTAACATCATGCTGTGTGACTGCTTATCCTTTAACATCATGCTGTGTGTGACTGCTTATCCTTTAACATCATGCTGTGTGACTGCTTATCCTTTAACATCCTGCTGTGTGACTGCTTATCCTTTAACATCATGCTGTGTGACTGCTTATCCTTTAACATCATGCTGTGTGACTGCTTATCCTTTAACATCCTGCTGTGTGTGACTGCTTATCCTTTAACATCATGCTGTGTGACTGCTTATCCTTTAACATCCTGCTGTGTGTGACTGCTTATCCTTTAACATCATGCTGTGTGACTGCTTATCCTTTAACATCCTGCTGTGTGTGACTGTTTATCCTTTAACATCATGCTGTGTGACTGCTTATCCTTTAACATCATGCTGTGTGTGACTGCTTATCCTTTAACATCATGCTGTGTGACTGCTTATCCTTTAACATCATGCTGTGTGACTGTTTATCCTTTAACATCATGCTGTGTGTGACTGCTTATCCTTTAACATCATGCTGTGTGACTGCTTATCCTTTAACATCCTGCTGTGTGTGACTGCTTATCCTTTAACATCATGCTGTGTGACTGCTTATCCTTTAACATCATGCTGTGTGTGACTGCTTATCCTTTAACATCATGCTGTGTGACTGCTTATCCTTTAACGTCATGCTGTGTGTGACTACTTATCTTTTAACATCATGCTGTGTGACTGCTTATCCTTTAAGATCATGCTGTGTGTGACTGCTTATCCTTTAACATCATGCTGTGTGACTGCTTATCCTTTAACGTCATGCTGTGTGTGACTGCTTATCTTTTAACATCATGCTGTGTGACTGCTTATCCTTTAACATCATGCTGTGTGTAACTGCTTATCTTTTAACATCATGCTGTGTGACTGCTTATCCTTTAACATCGTGCTGTGTGTGACTGCTTATCCTTTAACATAATGCTGTGTGACTGCTTATCCTTTAACATCATGCTGTGTGTGACTGCTTATCCTTTAACATCCTGCTGTGTGTGACTGTTTATCCTTTAACATCATGCTGTGTGACTGCTTATCCTTTAACATCATGCTGTGTGACTGCTTATCCTTTAACATCATGCTGTGTGACTGTTTATCATTTAACATCCTGCTGTGTGTGACTGCTTATCCTTTAACATCCTGCTGTGTGTGACTGCTTATCCTTTAACATCATGCTGTGTGACTGCTTATCCTTTAACATCCTGCTGTGTGACTGCTTATCCTTTAACATCCTGCTGTGTGTGACTGCTTATCCTTTAACATCATGCTGTGTGACTGCTTATCCTTTAACATCATGCTGTGTGACTGCTTATCCTTTAACATCATGCTGTGTGTGACTGCTTATCCTTTAACAGCATGCTGTGTGTGACTGCTTATCCTTTAACATCATGCTGTGTGACTGTTTATCCTTTAACATCCTGCTGTGTGTGACTGGTTATCCTTTAACATCATGCTGTGTGTGACTGCTTATCCTTTAACATCCTGCTGTGTGACTGCTTATCCTTTAACATCCTGCTGTGTGTGACTGTTTATCCTTTAACATCATGCTGTGTGACTGCTTATCCTTTAACATCATGCTGTGTGACTGTTTATCCTTTAACATCCTGCTGTGTGTGACTGTTTATCCTTTAACATCATGCTGTATGACTGTTTATCCTTTAACATCATGCTGTGTGTGACTGCTTATCCTTTAACATCATGCTGTGTGACTGCTTATCCTTTAACATCCTGCTGTGTGTGACTGCTTATTCTTTAACATCATGCTGTGTGTGACTGCTTATCCTTTAACATCATGCTGTGTGACTGCTTATCCTTTAACATCATGCTGTGTGACTGCTTATCCTTTAACATCCTGCTGTGTGTGACTGTTTATCCTTTAACATCCTGCTGTGTGTGACTGTTTATCCTTTAACATCATGCTGTGTGACTGCTTATCCTTTAACATCCTGCTGTGCGTGACTGCTTATCCTTTAACATCATGCTGTGTCTGACTGCTTATCCTTTAACATCCTGCTGTCTGTGACTGCTTATCCTTTAACATCCTGCTCTGTGTGACTGTTTATCCTTTAACATCATGCTGTGTGACTCTTTATCCTTTAACATCATGCTGTGTGACTGCTTATCCTTTAACATCCTGCTGTGTGACTGCTTATCCTTTAACATCATGCTGTGTGTGACTGCTTATCCTTTAACATCATGCTGTGTGACTGCTTATCCTTTAACGTCATGCTGTGTGTGACTGCTTATCTTTTAACATCATGCTGTGTGACTGCTTATCCTTTAACATTATGCTGTGTGACTGTTTATCATTTAACATCCTGCTGTGTGTGACTGCTTATCCTTTAACATCCTGCTGTGTGTGACTGCTTATCCTTTAACATCATGCTGTGTGACTGCTTATCCTTTAACATCCTGCTGTGTGTGACTGCTTATCCTTTAACATCCTGCTGTGTGTGACTGCTTATCCTTTAACATCATGCTGTGTGACTGTTTATCCTTTAACATCCTGCTGTGTGTGACTGCTTATCCTTTAACATCATGCTGTGTGTGACTGCTTATCCTTTAACATCCTGATGTGTGACTGCTTATCCTTTAACATCCTGCTGTGTGTGACTGTTTATCCTTTAACATCATGCTGTGTGACTGCTTATCCTTTAACATCATGCTGTGTGACTGTTTATCCTTTAACATCCTGCTGTGTGTGACTGTTTATCCTTTAACATCATGCTGTATGACTGTTTATCCTTTAACATCATGCTGTGTGTGACTGCTTATCCTTTAACATCATGCTGTGTGACTGCTTATCCTTTAACATCCTGCTGTGTGTGACTGCTTATTCTTTAACATCATGCTGTGTGTGACTGCTTATCCTTTAACATCATGCTGTGTGACTGCTTATCCTTTAACATCCTGCTGTGTGTGACTGTTTATCCTTTAACATCCTGCTGTGTGTGACTGTTTATCCTTTAACATCATGCTGTGTGACTGCTTATCCTTTAACATCCTGCTGTGCGTGACTGCTTATCCTTTAACATCATGCTGTGTCTGACTGCTTATCCTTTAACATCCTGCTGTCTGTGACTGCTTATCCTTTAACATCCTGCTCTGTGTGACTGTTTATCCTTTAACATCATGCTGTGTGACTCTTTATCCTTTAACATCATGCTGTGTGACTGTTTATCCTTTAACATCCTGCTGTGTGACTGCTTATCCTTTAACATCATGCTGTGTGTGACTGCTTATCCTTTAACATCCTGCTGTGTGACTGCTTATCCTTTAACATCATGCTGTGTGACTGCTTATCCTTTAACATCATGCTGTGTGTGACTGCTTATCCTTTAACATCATGCTGTGTGACTGTTTATCCTTTAACATAATGCTGTGTGTGACTGTTTATCCTTTAACATCATGCTGTGTGACTGCTTATCCTTTAACATCCTGCTGTGTGACTGCTTATCCTTTAACATCATGCAGTGTGTGACTGCTTATCCTTTAACATCATGCTGTGTGACTGCTTATCCTTTAACATCCTGCTGTGTGTGACTGCTTATCCTTTAACATGATGCTGTGTGACTGCTTATCCTTTAACATCATGCTGTGTGACTGCTTATCCTTTAACATCATGCGGTGTGACTGCTTATCCTTTAACATCATGCTGTGTGTGACTGCTTATCCTTTAACATCATGCTGTGTGACTGCTTATCCTTTAACATCCTGCTGTGTGTGACTGCTTATCCTTTAACATCATGCTGTGTGACTGCTTATCCTTTAACATCCTGCTGTGTGTGACTGCTTATCCTTTAACATCATGCTGTGTGACTGCTTATCCTTTAACATCCTGCTGTGTGTGACTGTTTATCCTTTAACATCATGCTGTGTGACTGCTTATCCTTTAACATCATGCTGTGTGTGACTGCTTATCCTTTAACATCATGCTGTGTGACTGCTTATCCTTTAACATCATGCTGTGTGACTGTTTATCCTTTAACATCATGCTGTGTGTGACTGCTTATCCTTTAACATCATGCTGTGTGACTGCTTATCCTTTAACATCCTGCTGTGTGTGACTGCTTATCCTTTAACATCATGCTGTGTGACTGCTTATCCTTTAACATCATGCTGTGTGTGACTGCTTATCCTTTAACATCATGCTGTGTGACTGCTTATCCTTTAACGTCATGCTGTGTGTGATTACTTATCTTTTAACATCATGCCGTGTGACTGCTTATCCTTTAACATCATGCTGTGTGTGACTGCTTATCCTTTAACATCATGCTGTGTGACTGCTTATCCTTTAACGTCATGCTGTGCGTGACTGCTTATCTTTTAACATCATGCTGTGTGACTGCTTATCCTTTAACGTCATGCTGTGTGTGACTGCTTATCTTTTAACATCATGCTGTGTGACTGCTTATCCTTTAACATCATGCTGTGTGTGACTGCTTATCCTTTAACATCATGCTGTGTGACTGCTTATCCTTTAACATCATGCTGTGTGTGACTGCTTATCCTTTAACATCATGCTGTGTGACTGCTTATCCTTTAACATCATGCTGTGTGTGACTGCTTATCCTTTAACATCATGCTGTGTGTGACTGCTTATCCTTTAACATCATGCTGTGTGACTGCTTATCCTTTAACATCCTGCTGTGTGTGACTGCTTATCCTTTAACATCATGCTGTGTGACTGCTTATCCTTTAACATCCTGCTGTGTGTGACTGCTTATCCTTTAACATCATGCTGTGTGACTGCTTACCTTAACATCTGCTGTGTGACTGCTTATCCTTTAACATCATGCTGTGTGACTGCTTATCCTTTAACATCATGCTGTGTGTGACTGCTTATCCTTTAACATCATGCTGTGTGACTGCTTATCCTTTAACATCATGCTGTGTGACTGCTTATCCTTTAACATCATGCTGTGTGTGACTGCTTATCCTTTAACATCATGCTGTGTGACTGCTTATCCTTTAACATCCTGCTGTGTGTGACTGCTTATCCTTTAACATCATGCTGTGTGTGACTGCTTATCCTTTAACATCATGCTGTCTGTGACTGCTTATCCTTTAACATCCTGCTCTGTGTGACTGCTTATCCTTTAACATCATGCTGTGTGACTGCTTATCCTTTAACATCATGCTGTGTGACTGCTTATCCTTTAACATCCTGCTGTGTGACTGCTTATCCTTTAACATCATGCTGTGTGTGACTGCTTATCCTTTAACATCATGCTGTGTGACTGCTTATCCTTTAACATCCTGCTGTGTGTGACTGCTTATCCTTTAACATCATGCTGTGTGACTGCTTATCCTTTAACATCATGCTGTGTGTGACTGCTTATCCTTTAACATCATGCTGTGTGACTGCTTATCCTTTAACATCCTGCTGTGTGTGACTGCTTATCCTTTAACATCATGCTGTGTGACTGCTTATCCTTTAACATCCTGCTGTGTGTGACTGCTTATCCTTTAACATCATGCTGTGTGACTGCTTATCCTTTAACGTCATGCTGTGTGTGACTGCTTATCCTTTAACATCATGCTGTGTGTGACTGCTTATCCTTTAACATCATGCTGTGTGACTGCTTATCCTTTAACATCCTGCTGTGTGTGACTGCTTATCCTTTAACATCATGCTGTGTGACTGCTTATCCTTTAACATCATGCTGTGTGACTGCTTATCCTTTAACATCATGCTGTGTGACTGCTTATCCTTTAACATCATGCTGTGTGACTGCTTATCCTTTAACATCATGCTGTGTGTGACTGCTTATCCTTTAACATCATGCTGTGTGACTGCTTATCCTTTAACATCATGCTGTGTGTGACTGCTTATCCTTTAACATCCTGCTGTGTGTGACTGTTTATCCTTTAACATCATGCTGTGTGACTGCTTATCCTTTAACATCATGCTGTGTGACTGCTTATCCTTTAACATTATGCTGTGTGACTGTTTATCATTTAACATCCTGCTGTGTGTGACTGCTTATCCTTTAACATCCTGCTGTGTGTGACTGCTTATCCTTTAACATCATGCTGTGTGACTGCTTATCCTTTAACATCCTGCTGTGTGACTGCTTATCCTTTAACATCCTGCTGTGTGTGACTGCTTATCCTTTAACATCATGCTGTGTGACTGCTTATCCTTTAACATCATGCTGTGTGACTGCTTATCCTTTAACATCATGCTGTGTGTGACTGCTTATCCTTTAACAGCATGCTGTGTGTGACTGCTTATCCTTTAACATCATGCTGTGTGACTGTTTATCCTTTAACATCCTGCTGTGTGTGACTGTTTATCCTTTAACATCATGCTGTGTGTGACTGCTTATCCTTTAACATCCTGCTGTGTGACTGCTTATCCTTTAACATCATGCTGTGTGTGACTGTTTATCCTTTAACATCATGCTGTGTGACTGCTTATCCTTTAACATCCTGCTGTGTGACTGCTTATCCTTTAACATCCTGCTGTGTGACTGCTTATCCTTTAACATCATGCTGTGTGACTGCTTATCCTTTAACATCATGCTGTGTGACTGCTTATCCTTTAACATCCTGCTGTGTGTGACTGCTTATCATTTAACATCCTGCTGTGTGTGACTGCTTATCCTTTAACATCATGCTGTGTGACTGCTTATCCTTTAACATCATGCTGTGTGTGACTGCTTATCCTTTAACATCATGCTGTGTGTGACTGCTTATCCTTTAACATCATGCTGTGTTTGACTGCGTATCCTTTAACATCATGCTGTGTGACTGCTTATCCTTTAACATCCTGCTGTCTGTGACTGCTTATCCTTTAACATCCTGCTGTGTGTGACTGTTTATCCTTTAACATCATGCTGTGTGACTGCTTATCCTTTAACATCATGCTGTGTGACTGTTTATCCTTTAACATCCTGCTGTGTGTGACTGTTTATCCTTTAACATCATGCTGTGTGACTGTTTATCCTTTAACATCATGCTGTGTGTGACTGCTTATCCTTTAACATCATGCTGTGTGACTGCTTATCCTTTAACATCCTGCTGTGTGTGACTGCTTATTCTTTAACATCATGCTGTGTGTGACTGCTTATCCTTTAACATCATGCTGTGTGACTGCTTATCCTTTAACATCATGCTGTGTGACTGCTTATCCTTTAACATCATGCTGTGTGACTGTTTATCCTTTAACATCCTGCTGTGTGTGACTGTTTATCCTTTAACATCCTGCTGTGTGTGACTGTTTATCCTTTAACATCATGCTGTGTGACTGCTTATCCTTTAACATCCTGCTGTGCGTGACTGCTTATCCTTTAACATCATGCTGTGTGTGACTGCTTATCCTTTAACATCCTGCTGTCTGTGACTGCTTATCCTTTAACATCCTGCTCTGTGTGACTGTTTATCCTTCAACATCATGCTGTGTGACTCTTTATCCTTTAACATCATGCTGTGTGACTGCTTATCCTTTAACATCCTGCTGTGTGACTGCTTATCCTTTAACATCATGCTGTGTGTGACTGCTTATCCTTTAACATCATGCTGTGTGACTGCTTATCCTTTAACATCCTGCTGTGTGTGACTGCTTATCCTTTAACATCATGCTGTGTGTGACTGCTTATCCTTTAACATCATGCTGTTTGACTGTTTATCCTTTAACATAATGCTGTGTGTGACTGCTTATCCTTTAACATCATGCTGTGTGACTGCTTATCCTTTAACATCCTGCTGTGTGACTGCTTATCCTTTAACATCATGCTGTGTGTGACTGCTTATCCTTTAACATCATGCTGTGTGACTGCTTATCCTTTAACATCCTGCTGTGTGTGACTGCTTATCCTTTAACATCCTGCTGTGTGTGACTGCTTATCCTTTAACATCATGCTGTGTGTGACTGCTTATCCTTTAACATCCTGCTGTGTGTGACTGTTTATCCTTTAACATCATGCTGTGTGTGACTGCTTATCCTTTAACATCCTGCTGTTTGACTGCTTATCCTTTAACATCCTGCTGTGTGTGACTGCTTATCCTTTAACATCATGCTGTGTGTGACTGTTTATCCTTTAACATCATGCTGTGTGTGACTGCTTATCCTTTAACATCCTGCTGTGTGTGACTGCTTATCCTTTAACATCCTGCTGTGTGTGACTGCTTATCCTTTAACATCCTGCTGTGTGACTGCTTATCCTTTAACATCATGCTGTGTGACTGCCTATCCTTTAACATCATGCTGTGT